>JARHVA010003773.1:482500-510000 GCA_037957365.1 Torreya grandis
TTTAGGTTAAGTGATTTGTAACCCAAGAAAGAATGATAGTTATTATAACATGGACATATAAAACTCTTTTTTCATCACCTTTGAAAAGGATTTTGTAATGTTCTCATTGTTTTCACCAAAGATGAATCCATCCACATAAATAACTAATATCAGTTGATGGTCATATTTTTCTTTGATAAATATATTATTGTCTACAACTCCTCTTTTGAATCCTTGATCCAACAGAAACTTGTCTAACCTAGCATACCAAGTTCTAAGAAATGTTTTGTGACCATGGAGAGACTTTTTAAATCTGAAAACATAGTTTTTGTTATCTGTTAGTGAAAACGCTTCATATGTCTTAATGTGCATTTCTTATTCTATATTTTCATTCAAAAAGGTAGATTTGACATCCATCTAGGATACCTTGAATCCTACATAAGCTAAAAACAATTTGTTTTCCTCCAATCTTGTTACTATTGTAAAGGTCTCCTCAAAGTCTACTCATTCAACCTGTGCATATCCCTTGCATACCAATCTAGCCTTTTTACTAGTGACTTCTCCATGTTCATTCAACTTATATATAAACACCCATTTTGTGCCAATGGCATTTTTGTCTTTAGGCCTAGGAACTAATTTCCATGTCTCGTTCTTCTCTATTTGATCTAACTCCTCATTATTAACATTTATTCAAACTTTGTCTTTGATTATTTATATAATATTCTTAGGTTAGTCTTGCATAATAGAGAAATATTCTATTGATTTATATTACTTATCAATCTTGTCCTTGTTTGTATACCTATATTTTTATTGCCAATGATTTGAGATTTAGGATGATCTCTTTGAATATATTTTAAAGGTCCTTTTGAGTCCTATATTTATTCAATTTTTTATTCCTTCTCATCAATTTATATATTCTCCTCATTATTCTTGAAATCAAAATTCTCTAAAATATTATTTTACTATGAGTGAGATTTCTTTGTCTTATCATTCTTTACATTGGTACTTTCCACTATCTTTTGTAGTCTCTTGTTATAACATATATAGACTAAGCTCATTGATGCGTATCCTAAGAATATACCTTCATAAAATATGGAATCATACTTACCCAAGTTTTCATCATATTTTTTGATGAAATATTTTCTCCCAAAACTCTTAAGTGTTCTACATATGTAGTTATGCCTTACCATAATTCATAATAAGTTTTGTTACCATTGATCCTTATCTATTATCTATTTAAAATGTAGACATTAGTGCTAACTACCTCTACCAAATATGCATAAGATAATATAGACTAATGCAACATAGTTCTAGCTATCTCTTGAGGTTTTTTTATTCTTCTCTTTCACTACCCCATTTTGTTGAGTTGTCATAACTACTGTGAATTATCTCGTTACTCCATGAACTTCATATATGTTTTCAAACTCATTGGAACAAAACTCTCATTCTATATTAGATCTTAGGAACTTTATCTTCTCATTTTTTTCATTCTCAATAAGGGCCTCAAATTCCTTGAACTTGTCAAGATCTTCTGATTTCTCTTTTAGGAATGCAACCCAAGTCATTCTTGTGTAATCATCAATGAGTAATATGAAGTAGTTATCTCCTTGAATTCTTATAGGCCTATAGAGATCAATGTGAATTAACTCCAAAGGTTTTATGGTAGATTACTCATTGGACTTGAACCTTATTCTAGGTTTGATGATCTTGGGCATATTTTTCATAGATTTCTTAGTGATAATTCTGACTAGATTGTCAAAGTTTAGATGGCCTAGCCTTCTGTGTGATATCCAAATTTCATCTATCTTGATCTTGAAACATCTCTCCTTCTTGATCTCAGTCAATACATATAAGTTGTTCTCAATCCTCTTGGCATTGGAAATTAGCCATCCTGATTAAGCTCTTTGTATCTCACATCCTCTTTCATGAAAGGTTAGTGAGTGTCCTTGATTGTACATTTGAATTAAATTGAGTAGGTTATGCTTCAAACCTTTCACATAAAACACATTTAGGGTCTTAGCCTTTCCATTATCCAAACTTAAGACACCCTTACCTACAATATTAGTAGTTGTATTGTATCCAAACCTCACTATTCCTATAACATTCTTATTTGATGAGATAATATTATTTTTGTCTTCTATCATGTGTCTTGAGCAACCACTATCTGTATACCATTTCATGCCTTCATATTGAATGTGAAAGGCAATCTGAGCTAGCATAAAATCATCTTTTTTTAATGGTCCATCTCACTTCTTGGGCTCAATATGATCTATCCTAACTTGTTTTGGCTTCCTTACCAATGTTTCATCCTTTTTTTGCATTCTAGGAGCTTCATGTGTCTTTTTGAATTTTGTAGTCCTTTCAACTTTATTAGAATAAATTTTTTCAATGGGTCCTGTATTGTGATAGATGAAGCAAACAACATTCCTATACTTAACATGGTTCTAAGATGACTTATCTTTTATTGCATTGGGCTACCTAATTTGTTTTTTATGTTAATATTCTTGACTTAGTTTAGCCTTTTATTTCTCTCTTTTAAACTTACTAATTTTTTTAATTACTTGTACATATTAAACCTTCTACTGGTTATACTTAAACTCCTTTGATTTGAACCTTGTGTTGATATATTCTAACTTAATATCAATATCATTATAGCCTTCTTTTTATTCTTCAAGTCATCAAGGGATATTATGAGTTTAGATTCAAGGCTAACTTCAGTTTTTCATTCTTCAATATCATAAAATATTTATTCATCATACATGTTGTCTTCTCCCTATTGATCACAAGACATATTATGATTTTTAAGATCTCTTTCAAGCTATTAGAATTTATCACAAAGGACTAGGGTCTAATACCAATTTTTGGAAGTGAAATGATTGATAGGGGTGAATTATTCTTTAATTTTTTTTATTGAATTCCATTTAAACATACATGAATCAATCTAATAAGTATGTACATCTTAGCAAGCACAAGCACCAAATCATAAGAACATGAAACATATAAACATAGCATATACATAAGAAAAACTCAAAAAGAATAAAACCCATTGACACACATAAAATGGACTAGAGTATTGTGGTAAAAATTCTAATGTTTAGTGAAGTATGAACTCTCAATGGAACACCAACCCCAAATGACTTAACAACAACTCAACTAGGATTTAGAAAGCACACACTTGTAAGGTGAAAGGAGACACCAACCGCTTAGATGACTTAGCACCAAATCATCCATCTGATACTTTTAATCACCTTAAAAAACCTTTGTTACTCAACAATAAATGATGATCTTCTTCCTTATCTCTTCACTCATTTTTATCCATCCCAAACTAGATTTTATCCCTCTTCACTCAAATAGCCCTCTTCATAGCTTGATTAGGTCTTTTAACATTGATCCTCATGTATAAATTTTATTAGATATTCATGACATATTTAATGGTTTACATGACCTTATTCTTAACAAATATATATATCATTCACTTATATTACTCTCTCTCTCTCTCTCTCTCTCTCTCTCTCTCTCAACATATCTAAATAGGCCTAAACTACCAAGTATTTATATAAGTCACTTGATCACATCCTTCTTAGTAGGCCATACATTCTTATATTATTAGTTTAGACATATAATAGGTCTTAAAATATTAAAATAACATACCTTAATCATGAATTAATAAATACATTAGGTCATCCATAACTCAATTAACCCCTACTCCTCTTTTAGGCTTTAAGGAGACCTAATAGGTCTTCTTAGCAATATGTTACCTTTTGATTTTTATTAAAACATATTGAAACACCTCACATGGTAGGAAAACATCATACGAGACTCCAATATATATTATAAAACTTTAATTTAAGTCCCTGATAGCTTTTATGTCTAACTACCATTTAAACCCTTTCTCAAAACACTATTTATAAAAGGCATGTACATACATAGAATATATCTAAAACAACTGAATCATATACACATTTTTTGCAAATAAAAATATGTAAAAAATTACATATTCAGAAATATCATGACCCTAAAGTCATTAAAAACTTCATCAGATGTTTCAAATTGGGGTATACAAACTCAAACTCTTCTTGCAAGATGTTCACTCAGAACTACAAACTAACTTCAAAACACAGTCAAGGAAATATGAAATTATGACACCTAATTGATTAGATTTACGAGATTTCAATGCATGAAAAAGATATTATAAAATACTCATAGAAGCCTCCATTAATCTGATCATGAGCTCTAATGGAAAATGTAGACTAATTTGTTAACTTTATCTCTCACAGACTCCAGTTAGCTAGATAAGCCATTTTGGCTTCAGTGTTCCAACCTCTTATACTAGATTTCAATATTTTTCAAATTATAGATATATTTTTTAAGTACCAAAAAAAATCATCATACATTTTAATTCATCACTCATACATGAAAACACATAAGGAATCATTTTCTCACTTTTACTTGATTTTTTTATTTTTTGTACCATTAGATCTGTTAGTGATTGGTCAACATGGATCATAAACTTTTAACACTTGAGATATATAACATATCTACAAAAATTCATGAAAAACAACTAAAAGTTTCACACTTTGATCTTAATCAACTTAAAATCTTTTATTCGATCAACTCTTCCTGCTATAGTAGATCTCTAAAAAATAAGCACTCACCTATAGCATCTGCTCACTCACCTAAGAAACCAATCACACCAAGAGATGTCTAGGAGGGTTTATTAAAACCTCCAATCACTTGTATTACAACATTAAATTTTTGTGATATATTTAGAATAATATCTTCTACATCAAGTTATTGATAGGGTTTTTTAGGGTTTAGACTATCTTCTAGTCTTAATGATCATTCATAAAACATAGCTAGTATTTCTAGAAATCAATGCTTATAAATATGATCTAGAACCCTTATAAATATATCATGAGTATCTTAAATTATTATGTAGATGTTTCACTTATCAATGAGTACTTGAAAAACCTTCTTGGAGAGATAACTCTTTATTTTGTGCACTTGAGAGACATGAAAACACTTTTTCAAGCTTTTTCTTGTAAACCATGTCTTGAATATTATGTACATACTTAAAATAAATTGTGTCATCTTTATAAATGATCACCTACTCACTCATGACATGGAAACTAATCCTAATACCTTATCTGACCACCATTTCTCTCTTTGCTTTCTAGGCCTTGACTTGCATGTCTCATTAGGCCTTGAATCTGGCCTTCTAACAATCCTCTAGACTTCACCTTGAATCTCTCTTATGTTTCAATACCTCTTGTGTATGATCAAGAAACCTCATACACTCACTCTTCTTCAAAGCTTTAATAAAGTATGTTTGAATCTTATTATAGATCTTCGTACCTCATTCAGAGCATCTTCAATATTACATACACAGATCTTCAAAGATGACCATATAATCATTTTCAAGGTCCTCAACACCTCATATACAAATTCAAACAACCTTACTCATGCTCAAACACTGTAAATTATTATTCATATATTCACTATGGATTTTTAGTAGATAATTCAAAACATCTTCAGAGCTACTTACATAGATCTTTAGAGCATACATTTTCTTCTTCAAATTTCACTCATTTCATCATGCCACCTAAAAAATTACTTGACCATGCACCTTCACAAAATTTTTTTATGTCAATACATAAATGAAGTAACCATGTACCTTTAAAATAACCTTTGATATTGATGACAACATTAAATGCCAAAACTCAATAATTAGTGATAATGCTCAATAATTGTTACAAGAACAATAAGAAGAGATCATATATGATCTTGAAGATAGAGAGATAAGAGTGGAGGAAGATATGATGGATTCACATGAGTGGTAAAATTAATATTTTTGAATGTGAGATGGATTTTTAGGTGGAAAAGAATTGAAACCATTAAGGGTTGCTTAAGGATGAATATTACAGCCATGTATTATGGCATGTGAGTGAAGAAGATTGCAAACATATGGAGTTGCATGAGGAAGAATATTTTAGCCTTGAAGAGTTGCATATGTGTGAAGAGAGTAACAAGGTAGTGTTGTAAGTTTCCATGATGGAAGCATTGGAATGAGAGATTGTGCAAGATGGTTCACAAGAGGAGATTTTGGTAAAATTTTAGCTATGTGTAAAATTTGAAAATGAGTGTGTGGATGATGAGATTGCAGCCTTTGCAGTGGTCACAATGGATCTTTGTAAAGCTCACTGTGAGAGTATAGAGCATGATAAAATAAAAGATGAGTTGAAATGTTCTTTGGAAGAAGCCATGGATGAAGATTTGGTTGGTGTTGATGTTCCAACCATAGAGATGATTTTTGTGCAAGTGAATGCATATGTGGAGGATAAAATGAATATTGTTGCAGCCATGACAAAGGAGATGTAAGTGGTCATAATGTGTGATGTTTTAGATGATCCAACAGATAGTTTTATGGTGGAAAAAGAAATCTAGTTGGGCTTTTGGTGGAGGTAGATGGTCTGTGGTGGGCTAGAGCTCATCAGGAAGATGAGATGCATGTTAGAGCATCTTGTTGGAAGAGGTTGGTTTTTGATGGGAGGTGTGTTCCCATGAGTATGATTTTATGTGGGTGTGATCCCAAAAGTGTTTGTGGTGGGTTGGAGATCATGTAGACATCCATTAGTATATGCATGAAATTTTGGAGGAGTAAGATGATTTTAGGACCAGTACATAGATTCTTGAAGTGGAGGAAAAATAATATTCTCTAGGTTCATGTGGTGTATTAGAAAGGGATACCAAGGTCATTACATTAGGAAAATTAAAGGGTGGCTATACCACTCACCCCCTCTATGTGATCATGAGATCACATTAATTATCTCAGATGTCTGATGCAGGAGAATCTAAGGGATTGATCAATCGTGCATCAGCCAAAAATAGAGTGGTGTATTTTTTTTAAATTTTTAAAAATAATTAGCATGGATAAAATAATGAAAAATCGTGAAAGATGATTTATTTTCAAATAGGGGAGAATGATGTGGAAGAAAAATGCTATTCATGTTGTCACTATTCACTGATGATGTGGTAAACACTATTCACCTTAGAAAGGTGGCATGTGGGGTATAGTTCTTCACCAAAGCACATGGGACATCTACTTTTAGATTGATATGGATGAGTATAAGATGAATTTGTAGTGTGGATCCATAATTATGAATTGATATCTTGTTAAAAAAGAGATTCTTTACCTTTTTAAAATCTTGTGTAAATGGGAGACAGAGACCACTATTCCAGATTGATCACCCATGTGAAGTGGGTCAAATTTCCATGTGGGGACTTGATTTTGATTTCCATTATGAGAGTGGGTCAAATTTCATGTGGGGAGCAAAGTTAATGGGTTCAAACTTTGTCAAAAGGAGTTTCGACTAGTTTTTGGAAGCATATGTGGAGTGGGGAACACCTTTTGAAGATTCCACTTGTTGGAGGGGTCCAAATTAAAGTGGATCACATGGTGGAGGGCCTTTTCTTGTTAATGAATAGTCCTTTAAAGTGGAGGAGGTCTAATTTGTGGGATTCATTTCTTTCTCTCTCATTTTATCTTTGCATTTTTATAAATAAATGTATTCCATTATTTCATAGTTAAGCTAGATTTAGAATGTTTTAGTTTGGTGAGACGCTTGAATAGCCTCTTTGGTTATGAAACTAAGTTAGTAATATGGGTTGGGAAGATAGTGTTAGGGTGTGGAGCTAAAAGCTTCACCAAGGAGCATACTTAAACAGGTTCGGGTCGACACAGACACCGGCGTCAGTCAGGAGCGACCGACGTCGGTCAGTAGCAGTTGCAGAGGCGCCGACGTCGATAGTGTGTCGGCCGACGACGGTCACAAGCAAACAGGCAGGAACTGACGTCAGTTACCTGTGTGTCCAGAAAGTGATTTTCGAGGACAGAAGCGAGTGTTTGCATGATGAGTTTGAGTTGTAGTCTCAAGCTCGCGTCTCTATTATTAGCAATATTATTTTTAGAGCCCTTGTTGAAGAGGCTTAAATGTTTGTTGTAAGAGCATGCTCAAGTTTCCTAATTCTATATTAGGATAGATCTTCTTAGCTCATAATTGTAGTAGAAGAGAGAATAGAACTGTAAAAGTAAAACATTGTGAATGTTTGAAGGACAGTACAGAGTTGCATCAATCCAGGTTGTTGGATTTGAGTGTACTTGAGAGAGAGCTCTTGAGGAATAGAGATCTAGTGAGAGATCTTGTGTGCATCTGAGAGAGGTGTGGAAGAATGAAGTTTCTTCATTGTATTCCTATTGTAAAGAGTTTTAATACAAATTTTCAGGGTGTTTTCTTGTATATCTTGTTCTGTGCTATTTATCATTCTAGTTAATCTATCTGATTTATTTCCGCGTTTATTGCTTTCACAATTGTAATCTATTGTTGGTTTGATCCCCCAACAAGTGGTATCAGAGCCTTGGTTACAGGTTTAGAGCTTGATAATTGGTATCAAAGTTCAAGTTCACTAACAGGTGGTTCAGATCTGTGTAGTGTGTTTGGATTATAGGTTGCTCATAGGGGTTTCTGCAGGGATTTCTGTTTGAGTGGGAGAAGCAATGGCAGAAGAAAGTAAGTTGAGAATGGAAAAGTTTAATGGCAATAACTACCAACATTGGAGAATGCAGATAGAGGACTATCTGTATCAGAAGGATCTTTACTTACCGTTAGGTGGGATAGCAAAGAAGCCCAAGGACATGGAGGATGAAGAATGGGAAGTTCTTGATAGAAAGGCTCTGGGGTCTATAAGACTGAGTCTGGCCTCCACTGTGATATCTAATTTGTCACAGTCAAAAACAATGGTAGAGTTGATGACTACGTTAGCAAATATGTATGAAAAACTCTCAGCTTCAAATAAGGTATATCTTATGAAGCAGTTATTTAATTTGCATATGAATGAAGGTGGATCTGTTTCTACTCATCTGAATGATTTCAATGGTATTGTGAATCAATTAAGCTCAGTAAATATAGTGTTTGATGATGAGATAAAAGCTCTTTTAATATTATGTTCTTTGCCTGAAAGCTAGCATGGCTTAGTAATGGCAATTTCTAATACTGCATCTGCATCAAATATTTTGAAAGTAGAGGATGTTGTTAGTGTTATCTTGAATGAGGAAATATGCAGGAAAAACACAGAAGAGACATCTGGGAATGCTTTAAATTTTGAGAGCAGGGGAAGGCAAAAAGAAAAGAGCAAGAGGAGATCAAGATCTAAGTCTAAGGTGAGAGGAAGATCCAAATCCAGGAATGGCAGGAAGCCACAATGCTGGAATTGTGGAAAGATGGGACACATAAGCAGAGATTGCTGGTCAAAGCCTAAGGAGGACAATCAGCATGAAGGAAAGGAAGAAGCCAAGGTTGCAGGTATTGCACAGGATGCTCTTATTTTCTCTTTGCATAATAACATAGAATCTTGGGTATTAGATTCTGGTGCATCTTTCCATGCTACCCCTAACAGAGAATATTTCAGTGACTATATCCATGGAGATTTTGGAATAGTGTACTTAGGGGATGATGAGCCTTGTAAGATTACTGGCAAAGGTAAAGTGCAGCTGAAGATGCAGAATGGCAACACATGGGTGTTGAGAGATGTGATGCATGTTCCTAGTTTGAAGAGAAATTTGATTTCTGCAGGTAAGCTAGGTGATGAGGGTTGTACAGTAACTCTCATAGCAGATTCTTGGAAGGTGACCAAGGGTGCACTAGTTATGGCTAGAGGTAAGAGAGAAGGTACTCTCTATTTATGTAATTGTGTTACTAACAAATCTCTTTCAATTTTATCTACTTCAGATGTGGATTGTAAATTGTGGCACTCAAGGCTTGGCCACATGAGTGAGAAGGGGATGTCAATTCTTAAGTCTAAAGGTATGCTTTTAGATTTGAAAAGTATGGATCTAGAATTTTGTGAGCATTGTATATTTGGAAAACAGAAAAGGGTTAGTTTTCTCAAGACTAGGTCTACTAAGAAAAGGCAGAAGTTACAGCTTGTTCACACAGACGTGTGGGGACCGGCTCAGGTAGCATCTATTGGCAGATCACGGTACTATGTTACATTCATAGATGATGCCACAAGAAAGGTATGGATCTACTGTATTAAAAAGAAATCTGATGTTTTTGAGACTTTTAAGTTTTGGAAAGCCATGGTTGAGAATGAAACAAACAGAAGATTAAAGTGCTTGAGATCTGATAATGGTGGTGAGTTTTGCAGTCTTAAGTTCAAATTGTATTGTTATACACATGGAATCCATAGGCAAAGGATGGTTCCAAGGACACCTCAGCAGAATGGTATTGCTGAAAGGATGAACATAACTATCATGGAGCGTGCAAGATGTATGAGATTGCATGCAGGGTTGCCCTTAGAGTTTTGGGCAGAAGCAGTTGACACCGCAGTGTATCTGATTAACAGAGGACCCTCTACAGCTCTGGATGGTGGAATTTCAGAAGAGGCATGGATAGGTAAAAAGGTAGATCTCTCATATCTCAAAGTTTTTGGTAGTGAAGCCTTTGTGCACATAGATAAGGAAAATAGAAAGAAGCTTAATGCCAAGTCTATGAGGTGCACGTTTATAGGCTATGGCTCAGATGATTTTGGTTTCAGATTTTGGAATCTAGAAACTAACAAGGTAATCAGGAGCCGTGATGTTGTTTTCAATGAAAGAGTGATGTACAGTGATCAGATAAGGAAGCTAGATCAATCTGGGCAGAGCAATAGTGAATTGGATGAAGTTATGGTCCAAAATGAGCTCGTGGGAAAAAGAAATAATCACTTGCAGGAAAACACAGAGATCGACGTCGGCAGGTTAGGCACCGGCGTCGACAGTACAGAAACCGATGTCGGTCATAAAGAGACCGACGTCGGTAGACCAGGCACCGACGTCGGCCAGGAAGAATCGGCGTCGGCCAGTAACAGGTCTACAGGTGGCCGAGGTCGGTCACTGTCAGAAAATTTGGGTGGACAGATTGTTGAGAACGAGTCCAAGACACCCATCAGGAGGTCTGAAAGGGTAAGTAAGCCTCCAATTAGATATTCTCCTTCCTTATATTATTTATTGCTAACCGATGGTGGAGAACCAGAGAGTTTTGAAGAAGCATTACAGGTGGAGTCCAGGAGTAAGTGGGAGCGTGGCATGGTTGAGGAGATGGAGTCCTTAAGAGAGAACCAAACATGGGATTTGGTTGAATTGCCAGCTAGTAAGAGAACACTGAAGAACAGATGGACCTACAGGTTGAAGGAAAGTGAGGATGGACAGATGAGATATAAGGCCAGATTAGTAGTGAAAGGATTTGCACAAAAGCCAGGTATTGACTTTGGTGAGATTTTTTCTCTTGTTGTTAAAATGACTTCAATAAGGGTTGTATTGTCTTTGGTTGCTTTTGAGGATTTGCATCTCGAGCAACTAGATGTTAAGACAACGTTTCTTCATAGAAATTTGGATGAGGAAATCTATATGGAACAGCCAGAAGGATTTGAGGTCAAGGGTAAGGAGAAGTTTGTGTGCAGGTTGAATAAAAGCTTGTATGGCCTCAAGCAAGCTCCAAGGCAATGGTACTTGAAATTTGACAGGTTTATGACTGAGCATGGCTACAGTAGGTGTCAATCGGACCATTGTGTATATTTCAAGAGATTTGATAACGGTAGATATATTATTCTATTGTTGTATGTAGATGACATGCTGGTTACAGGGTCTCACATGCAGGATATCTCTGAGCTTAAGGTGAAGTTAGCTCAAACATTTGCTATGAAGGATTTGGGAGCAGCGAAGAAGATCCTTGGCATGAGCATTAGGAGAGACAGGAAAAATCACAGGTTGATATTGTCTCAAGAAGATTATGTGAACAAGGTGTTGGAGAGGTTTAATATGCAGGATGCAAAATCGATAAGTACACCTATGGCTGGACATTTTAAGTTGAGTAAAGAATAATGTCCCAATTCACATGATGAGGTAGAGTACATGAGTAAGGTTCCATATTCTTCCGCAGTAGGAAGTTTGATGTATGTAATGGTGTGTACTAGACCGGATATTGCCCAAGCAGTGGGAGTAGTAAGCAAGTATATGGCCAATCCAGGTAAGGAACATTGGAAGGCAGTTCAATGGATCCTTAGATATCTGAGAGGAACCAGCAATAGGCACTTATGCTATGGAGGTTCAGATAGTTCTCTACATGGTTATGTAGATTCAGATATGGCAGGGGATTTGGATGGTAGGAGGAGCACCACAGGTTATATTTTTACTGTAGGTGGAACGGCGGTTAGCTAGATATCTAAGTTGCAGAAGGTTGTTGCCTTGTCAACTACAGAAGCAAAATATATTGCAGCTACAGAAGCTAGCAAGGAGATGATATGGATGACACGGTTCATGGATGAGCTTGGTAGGGAGCATGAGAGTTGCAGATTGTATAGTGACAGTCAGAGTGCAATCCATTTGGCCAGGAATTTGGCCTTTCATTCAAGAACAAAGCACATATAGCTAAGGTACCACTTCATACGGCAGGTATTGGAAGATGGTGAGTTGAAGCTGGAGAAAATCCATACAAACAAGAATCCTGCTGATATGCTAACAAAGCCAGTTTCGAAGGAGAAGTTGAATCTTCATTCAACTTCTATTGGTCTTCATGATTGAGTTGAAGATGGAGGAGCTAGAAGATGTTGCTGTACAGGTTGGTGCAGCTGGTTTATCTCCAAGTGGGAGATTGTTAGGGTATGGAGCTAAAAGCTTCACCAAGGAGCATACTTAAACAGGTTCGGGTCTACACAGACGCCGGCGTCGGTCAGGAGCGACCGACGTCAGTCAGTAGCAGTTACAGAGGCGCCGACGTCGGCAGTGTGTCGGTCGACGACGGTCACAGGCGAACAGGCACGAATCGACGTCGGTTACCTGTGTGTCTAGAAAGTGATTTCCGAGGACAGAAGCGAGTGTTTGCATGATGAGTTTGAGTTGTAGTCTCAAGCTCGCGTCTCTATTATTAGCAATATTATTTTTAGAGCCCTTGTTGAAGAGGCTTAACTGTTTGTTGTAAGAGCATGCTCAAGTTTCCTAATTCTATATTAGGATAGATCTTCTTAGCTCATAATTGTAGTAGAAGAGAGAATAGAACTGTAAAAGTAGAACATTGTGAATGTTTGAAGGACAGTACAGAGTTGCATCAATCCAGGTTGTTGGATTTGAGTGTACTTGAGAGAGAGCTCTTGAGGAATAGAGATCTAGTGAGAGATCTTGTGTGCATCTAAGAGATGTGTGGAAGAACGAAGTTTCTTCATTGTATTCCTATTGTAAAGAGTTTTAATACAAGTTTTCAGGGTGTTTTCTTGTATATCTTGTCCTGTGCTATTTATCATTCTAGTTACTTATCTATCTGATTTATTTCCGCGTTTATTGCTTTCACAATTGTAATCTATTGTTGGTTTGATCCCCCAACAGATAGCTTATTTATGGCATGCATTTTTTACATGACCTTGAGTTGTAATGGTTTGTGAACTATGGAAAATTGTTATGGAGATTATATATTGAATCTTTGATGTATTTTGTGAGAAATGAGAATGTGTTTTATTGAGAATTTTGTGAAGATATTAATAAATATTTATTCCATTTATGAATGAGTTATGTAAAAGTGAGTGACCTGTGGTTGTAAGCCACATCACCGGTAGTATACTTAATATGTGATTGAGTGCTTTCTAGTTTGAAACCAGTAGTTTCTCCCAAGATCTCATTCATTCTGATTAATTGTTCACTGGAATAAAACCGATTTCCATTGTAACTAAAAGTTAAATATATATAATAGTTGAACAACCTTAAATTTAAAATCAAAACAGTTATCCAAGAAAATCATAGTATGATGCTGCGTATGTATGGCAGTGTAGGCCTCCTGCATTTTGAAACCTTATACTTTCTATATAAAGAACTGAGAATATATAGTTTTGGTGTATATACTTTCTATATAAAGAACTGAGAATTAACTGAGAATATATAGTTTTGGTGTATAGATAGATCCACTTTAAAATCTCTATGTAGATTGGTAATCGGTGAAAAGCGCTTACTCATTTAAAAAAAACTCTGATGCTGCACAGTACCCTAATTATCCAGTCACTGGCTCCAATCTAGATCTCATTATTTATAATCCAATTGAATTTTAAACCAAATTTATATAGATTTATAACTGGAAAAGTAGATTTATAACCAAGAAGCAGATTAGTTACTAGCAAAGGCGATCTCATAACTCCATTGTCTCAATTGCAGAAACGAATGGCCAAACCTCTTCACTTTGAGGGAAAGCTTAACAGAACCCAAGCAATAAATCTTCTGTTGATCGATCTCATTACTATGAATCTGCTAAGCACAAATACTCCCACTTTAATGCCAAATCTGCGCAACCTTATCCTCATACTTGGTTTGCGCTTTGGTGGATCTACCTTCTTCAAAATTTTCTCTATCAGTTTTTGAGCAGTTTGGTGTCGTCTTTCTGCAAGATCAGCTTCACACTTCATCTTTCGGTATGAATCCGCCCTCCCCTTCAACCTTAACCTTCCCAATCCCATGTCTCTTTTGAGATAAATTGAGTTGACAATAGACATAATTGAACGCACTACGAAAACTAATAATGGGGATCTGTATTATACTTTAGAATACTCTATGCTTCTATGCTTCAAACACTTTATTGCTTTGATTCAATGGAATTATGATATATAGAAATGTAGGCAGACTACATAGAATCAGAAAAGGTTTAAAAACTATAGTATCTGGGTCGGTGGAATCTTATGTAACAGCTCGAGGCATCAGCATCAAATAATGCATCAGCATTCGGTGTGCTCGGTGTAGCTAAGATTATGAAATAATTTAAAAGATAAGGCTACTAATGGTCGGCGTTATTTTATGAAAGACAAGAAGAGGTTAGTTGTCTTTCCAATATTATAATTTAAATTTGAAGTCAATGATCTTAGGACTCTCGCATGCAGCGTTAAAACAAAACCAAAAAAAAAAATAATACTTGTTAAAGCGTGCGTGGGTCGTGAATGATACTTGTGAAAGCGTGTGTGGGGCGTGGGACGGATTAGGGTGGGCTTCCAACATTATTATATTCTCTTAGGGTTATCCAATCGGGTTGGTATCCAGGGTATGGGAACAGACGCCTACCTGAAAATGTTTAATTATGTGTTCAATCAAGCATGTAAGGAATTGTGGAATATGATGCTCTTATTTTATTTATTTATTTTATTTTCTTACAACGAGTTAAATCTATAAATCTGAAACGTGAAGGGTTTGGGACATATGTTAGAGAAATTTATAAATATATTAAATCCTTTAAATTAGAACAAAAGTATTTATAAACAAAATTTATAAAACATAAATTACATAAAATATAATATTTTAATTGGTGTTTTAAGATTGCACTATAGTAGGATGTTACTTAAGAAATGAGAAGTGTTTGAGTGTGCTTGATTATCGGATGAACCTAACAACTTCTCTATTCATAAGTTATTTGAATTCAAACTTTTTTGATATTTGTGTGCATGGTAACTTCCAATAGCTAAAAATAAGAAAGGAAGAAAAGGGTGGACAGGCCCATGTAATAAGAAGTTAAAGAAATCAAGTTTCTAGAGTGTGAATAGTCTAGCTAGACATCAATAAATTCATGGTGGCTAAAGAGAATAACCCGATGAAAAGTGAAATAGGGTTTAAAGCCAAATAAATTAATATCATGATTATATAATGCCTAATTTGGATCAATTAATCATACAAATATAAATGTTTTAAACACTCTTAAAATAACACTAAATAAATGTCAAGGGTTCATTTTTAGTTTTTAAAAATTTCATACACTTTGAGGGGTGTGTTTAGCCAAAAAGAAAATGGCATAAGAATAAAGATACATTAAAAGGATATTATTGCTACAAGTATTAAAATGTAGAATGTTGAGTCTTACAACTCAAAAAACACACTTATATTTCCTACACAAACATGGGTGAGTCATAAAAAAGTAAATTCCAACACATGAAATTAACTACTTATATCAAAATACCTCCTTTGTCCTTGATATGCATTAAAAGTCCCATATATTTATCATGTGTCTATCATACAATTGTAGAAGAAGAATAAATATGGAGTGGAGATGGAACCTTATATTTAACTGACAAATCCAAATCTAAAATTAAATCTAAATAGTTAGGTTGGTTACCAATTGACTATTTGAGATTATAGTTATATCCTTGAAGTCGTCAAAATATAGGCCCTAAATCCTATATCATGAATACTTTGTCAATAGCTTGACATAAGGAATTCCAAAATAAAAATAAAAATAAATGTAAAAATTGGGTATACCCTTTATATATGAGTGGACTACACAATGAAGCAATATTCTCTAGAATATAAAATATTTCACATACAGAGAAACTCCATGGAAAATATCGTTTAACATCATTATATGTGATATTGTAGACTCTAAAATCTAGTATCTAGTGCTTGATAATGACAAGCTTAACACACATTTATCATGCATAGCTTATGTTCACAAACATGGTCCTAATGTTATCACATTGACATGCTATCTTATGAGTTTGAGCCTTCCATTATACTTGTACAAACCTATAAGAAACTCACTATCTAGTTCAACCTCGCTAAATATCCTAGATAGACATATTTATAATTCAGTTTAGTCCACTCGTACACATGTCAGTTATATTAGTTTTGGTGAGTATTAATAGTCGATATTGACATGATATGGTTGAAATGAACCCATTCCCAATTTTTTTAATTAAAAAAATCCTTACAATCGACTTATTTTCCTGATGTGTTAGTGATATTTGACATTACCAAATTTGACTCATATATAAATAGATGGACTCACTCAAAAAGGACATGGAACATATCTAGTACACATCTATAAACTATCACACAATAAGAAATCTAACATAATATTTATAATTTGTGAATCTATCACTAAGAACAAACACAAACTAAGTTTAAATCACACTAGTGCCAAGTGAAAGTAATTATTGTCAAGTGTCAAATCTAAATCATTACGTACATACGAATAGCAAATGAGCATAATTTCACAATCTTATTAGGTGGGATAATTATGTGTGTCTTGTGGTTAATGGGAAATAAGGGTGATTGGGGTTAGCTCAACTCCTTACACTTTCTCAGTTTTTTCATATTTTCTAGCCCTCACAAGCACATATAGGGTTTCAAGGTGAAGGAAAATGTTTTATGGAGTTGTGTACATTATCAGGGTTCAATTATCACACATAAAAAATCATACATGGACATGAGAAGTTGACCATATAGTAAAAGTATCTCATTTTCACACGAATCAGTACCAACCACCAGAGGTCAGTATCTACTAGTGATACTGACCTAGATCCAACAAAACTAACCATGTGAAGACATGAACAAAATTATTAAATTAGACTAGTCAGAGTCATGATTCATTATGAATTCCACTTTTTAAATATATTCATAGTCATATATTTAACCAAAAATACTAAGTAATCATCATTATTATGTAGTTACCATATCTAATTTATGCCTCTTTTCAAATCATTGCAATCAGTTTTGATATTTTACATTCAAATGTATGCTTGAATGCCATATCTTAATATCTAAATTACATTTAAATTCTCTATGCTATGAGGGTTTTAAAACCAAATTAGGTTTTAAAATGTAATATAATGAATTATGACATGGCTATTGAAATCATTACATATCAATTACATAATTCAAGTTTGAATATGTAATCTAGTGAGGGCAAGTGATTTAATCAACTCATCTTACAAATTTTGTGAGATTTGATGATTTGATTACTCTAATATTAATCTAAAACTTGAAATTCTTGGTTGAATAATATTTTAAGAAGACACAAATAATAATGTTATCTTTGAGAAGAAATGTTTTATTACTCAAAATTGTAGATACAACATATGCCTATCTTTAGGAAGAGATGCCTATTTTTATTTTCAGCATACATATATATTTATAACTATTTTTAAAGGAAATAGGAGGATGTGGAAGGTAACCAATCTTGAGGGAGATGAAATTGTTTGAATTCAATGAATTAAAATAATATAGAATTTGAGATATTACTAATTTTAGAAACTTACTATTTTTAGACTGCACTACTCAAATTAAAATTTAGGGCACCTTCATTTGGTTTTTGGGGATTAAAACCCACCAATAAAATATCCTTAACATTTCACAACATTCCCCTCATTCTTAGCTTTCCAACAGTTTAAATGAGGAGTCAAACGGAGCTATGGTATAGAAGTTATGGCTCCTAGATGTTCTGCCACCAATCAGGGTAGGACCATCACCCAAATTGTTACCATGAAGTGTTACCCTGATCATTACCTTAAGTGTCATATATATCATTCCTAACTCCTTGAGAAGAAATGGTCCCCATTGCATCAAGAGTCTTTATCAATTGTGGTAGTTGTGTCTTGATCTGATTCTCATCCACTAGAGCAAAACTCTATAGATCAAGCTAAACAAAATCTAGTTGTTCTAATATGATTAAAGTGTTCAATAGAGGTGGATGATATGTAATGGATAAATAATTTGGTGTCATGGGTTAGAACTCATTGCATACTTGTAATGGAATGTGCTTTGTGGAGCTATGTAGGGCTTGATTATTCAGCATTTCTATCTAACCATCAATCTAGGGATAGAAGGCCATGAACTTCCTCAACTTAGTATCTATTCACTTCTATTGTTGTTTTGATTATATATTCAGGGTTGAAACATTATCCCTTTTGTATTATTGTGGCATGACCACCATGAGAATGAATTTCTTGGTACTAATCAAGGAGACATATGTGGAAGGTGGTACCTTAGGTACCTTGTAGCACCGCATTTCAAGAGTGAGGGTGATCCTTAAGATTATTGATTCATAGATGCCATGTTGATCATACATGAATGGCTGACCAAGAAGTATATTGCAAACATCTAGATTGACCACATAACACAAAACCTCATCTTGGAAAGGTTTTATTGCATATGAAAGAAGATACTGGTGGGTGACATGAATGTTTCTCCCTAGACTCAACCATATATTATAGTATGGCTTTAGGTGAGGCTTCATAAAGAGATTTAGAATTTTCATAACATTAGTAGAGATTAAATTATTTTGACTCCCACTATCAATAATGAAATGCATAGGGTTACCTTTCACCCATAACATAGAGTGAAACAACTTTTCCTTATCATCTACCCTTTTCTCATGGGTTCATGATGAAGCAATGATGGCATCAAGATCAACATCTACCATCTCTTATTCATCCTCTTCAATTACAAGTTGTGTATGAGGAAGAGTAGAAGATGTTGAGGATTATGACTCAAAATTAGGGATTTGATGGCTCAACATTATTCTTTGGAGTGAGTTCTAGATTTATGGTAATCACACCATTTCTTAGTCTTCCCTTCTTTTTTCTTGCAATTGTTGCCTCATGTTTGACCTTCTTTTTCACTTTTCTATTTTGAAGGATGACTCTTCATATTCATTCTTCCATGCTTCTACTCAATCTTCATCACAAACTTATATGCCTCATCGAAGATCTCCAAATTGAAGAGTTCCATTTCCTTCCATATACACCATTTTAGTCCAACATGATATTTGAGAACCTTATATTTCTCACTTTTTGGATGCCCAATCTTGAAAATAGAGAATAAAAAATGTTAGTGTAATCTTGAATAGACTGTTCCTTACCTTGGCAAAGTTATTGCCACTCTATGTATAGATTATTATATACTCCAATGGGGTAGTATTCTTCCTTTATAGCTTCTATGAAAGAATCCTAGGAAGGTTCCACCTCAAGGCCAATATCATCCATACTAAATATTTTCTTGTATACTTCCCACCAATTTTTGACAGGGAATGATGCTTTCAAAAGAACAAAGTAAAATTCTCTTTATTAGTGAATTTATTTATAAAAAATTAAGATGATAATTGATCTAACCAATTTTCTACTATAACAACATTTATTTTTCCTTAAAATTTAGGGATATCAAAATTCACCTTAGCTTTGAAGGGTAGTGGGGCATTAAAAAGATGTGGGGTTGCAGATGAGGAGCTATAATTTACCCTCGATATTTATTGGAGACTTTAAGTGAATTATTATAGAATCTATGCTTGCTATTTATAGAGGGATTCATTCACCATTTCCTTGAAAGGATCAAATGTTTTGGTGTTGTTCACCATTTGAGGTCATTCAGAGCAAACAGGTGGATATTCTATTGGATCTTGTATTTTCCATCCAAGCTTCTTGTAGTTTGAGCTTGTCCTTGAGATCATACACTCTTAAGATAAATCACTCTGATATCAATGATCTAAAGCTCAAAATTCTTGGTTGAAGAATATTTTAATAACACACAAATAATAGTGATATCTCTGAGAAGAGATGTTTTATTGCTCAAAATTCCAGATACAACATATGCCTATCTCTAGGAAGAGATGTCTATTTTATTTTTCAGGCTACATATCTATTTATACCTATTTGTGAAGGTAGGAGTAATATGTGAAAGGTCACCAATTTTAAGTGAGATGAAATGTCTTGACTTCTATGAATTATAATAATACAAAATTTGAGAAATTACTATTTTTAAAAACTTACTATTTTTAGACTACACAACTAAAATTAAAATTTGGGGAACTTTCATTTAGTTTTGGGGGGTCAAAACCAATTGGTTATAAATAAATTATATCTCATGATGTTCTCCTCATCATTATCTTTCAAATGGTTCAAACAGGGATTCAAACAGAGCTATGGTGCAAAAGTTATGGCTTCCAAAACTTCTACCACCAATTAGGGTAAGATTGTCACCCGAATTGTCATCTAAAGTGATGTATAGATCATTGATTGAATTTTCATCCATATCAAATATATAAATTTGGTGAGGTTGAATTATTTAATCACTTAAACATATAAAGGGAATCAATTTGTAAACAAAAAAGTCTAAATAATAGTAAACCTCTAGTCTCTATCTTTATGAACATCCATACCTATTTGTTCACCTCTACCTCATACATTCCATAAATCAAAACCTTCTTGTTACTTTCATTTGGAATTCCTTCAATCTAGGTACCTATAGGCACAAATTCATCAATAGCTATAGATACAACCTTGGGGAGAACATCTCTAGTAGAAGGAACTATCCTAGTGCCTACCATGATAGTTAAACTTTCTCCATAGTCACCTGTTATAGATCTAACTATCATTATTAATCATTTCACCATTGTATCTAGAGTCAACCCAAGAAATAAATAAAATAAAAAATATAAGGAAACTCACCCTCAAGATTAAATTCAGAGGGATTTTACTCTAGTCCAATGTCTTATGTTGGAATCAATGATTCCCCCAGAATCAATCATGATGCCTCTATGTATTTTTCCCTAGGCCCTTTTTATATTACCCTAATTCCCCAAGGATTTGGATTTAACCTAATAATATCTTTCCTTATATTGATCACCCCTCTCTCATGAGTCATCGCACCTCAAGTGGGCATGACCTAGCAGTAGTGGTAGTCACATATGTTTCCATATGCTTCCCCTTTTATCATTTCTCCCTTCATTTCCATGCCCCTTCCTCCTCCATTTATTTACTCATTCACTCTTTCTACTTCCTACATATCCCCTCTAATTCATCTTCCACCCCTTTGACACCTCATTAAACTCAAGGAATAGTCCTAAGGTCACAAACACCATTTATGATAGTCTATGTTGACTTAGACATACTATGGAGTTTTGAACAAGCCTTTAGGAGTATGAAGAGGAATATAACACAAATGTTCATATAGGAGGGGAACATAGTGGTATGACAAACCTAACAAGATTTATTATCCCTCACCAAGATGAGAAATTATATTGGGGAAGAAACAATGATTGAGGATCCACTTTCCATTCTCTAGGCAACTCCTGATATGTTAGAGAAGATCCTTAAAGATATGAAAAGTTAGGTTGGGACACTAGAAGACCAAATGAAGAGCTCCTTACCCACCAACCTAATCATGCAAGTTAAGGATCACCTCTTATTACTCTTCTTAATTTGGGGAAGGTGGTAGATACCATGGTAGAGACTAATGTGATTATCCAGTAGACTTAGGCTTACATGGAGAGGATCTCAAGGATAGATGGAGAGTGTAGGAAGCTATTAGTTGTGATCAATATAGGTATGCTACTAAAATTAAAACTAATGGATACCTTATACCTAGGGTTATATCAGACATACATTATAAAAATAAGGATTGATATAGATGAATGGATAACCATGGATCATATTATAATAAGACCCTTAGAAGATGGAAATAAAAAGATATTGGCCCACTTAAATGAGGTCAATATCCTTGTGTTATTCCATTTGGATGAAACCCTATGAGAGAGGGGAGAATTCAAGGTCCACTTGGCTCAATTTGACAAGATCATGATGGAAAAGTTTAGCAAAGAAAATAGTGAAGGGTCCTAGGTAGTTCTTAAGCTATCAACGTAGTCCACAAAAAAACATCAACTGAGTGTTCAAGGTCACGGTGTCAATGGAAGGTCCCATCGAAGTGTACTAAATGCTAGTGACTCAAGCTAAGGTGATATTTAGGGAGCCCTTAATGAACCTTACTAAAGATGAACTTATAATTCAATTGCATAGAAGCCACATTTGAAGCTAGGGATGTGATATTAAATTAGTTGGGATATAGATATTCACATCCACCTTCAAAAATCAACTAGGTGGTCCCCCATATATATTTTTATGGGCTTAAATGGATTTTATTTGTTTTAAATTTTAACTTCTAGTTGTAATTATCATGAGCGGTCATCATGGCCTATGATGGTAATCTCACACTATTTAGAGGTGAATCTCATCATTTTATATATAAGGCAAAGCCATATTTAAATATAAGGATGGAATAAAATTTCCTTTAGTATGGAGAGTTGTCCATGATCAATTTTTGTAACAACAGTTGCTTTTATTAATGAACACAATTCTATTTTCTAGAAAGGGATTATTTTGTTTCTCAATTATCTTTTATCTCCATTATGAATACTTGTTAATTCTAGAATAATCATACTAATATCTTGAGATTAAATGAATCATGTGGTTACGATGTCTTAATCTATTATAACCACTTTATGATCTCTCTTGTTTCTCTTTTTATAGTATTGTTAATTTTTGTGTTGATTTACAAGTTATCATTAGAGGTTAATGTGTAAATTACTATAAATTTATAGTACTTATATTGAGTGAGGGTTTATAGTTGAATCATACTCCCCTATTTCCATATAATCTTCCCATTGTATGTTATTAGAGGTAGAAATTTTAGTTAAAGTCAATCTATAATGGTATAACTATGGCAAGGGTAATTGGTTTGAGGGTTGATGCATTGACTTCATTGTGAATCTAGAGGCTCTCTTTTCTCCCTTACTCTCCCCTCTTTTTGTGTTTTTTTTGAATTGAATGAAAATTTCCACTTATTATTAGATAATAGAGAATCACAATAAATTTACTTTAATATTAACCATTGAGAATTATATCTGTGTGCAAGAATCTCATATTGAAATTTTGGTGGTGGCACCACATCTCTTAGAGACTATTCATGCAGACTCCACTATGAATTTAAATACCCATATCTGTGCCCTTGGATAATCCCAAATCAATATTAAAATTTAGGATAAAATTCCATCAATTTTCCCATCCCCCTTTTAGGGAATATTGAGTCTCATGGGTATTTCATGAACTGGACATTAGAATGAATAACAAACTCTTGAATGGCAATAAGAGGGCATTGTAAATCACCATTAATAAAACCACCTCTCTATTACTAACTCATATGGTGTTGGATGAAGAGGAGCCTTACCCTATATGGGTACCAATGCCTACATATACCTTGGTGATTGAATCTTTAATGGTACATGTCCTTGTACCTATCCTCGATCCCGTTTTAGGGTTGTTATCACCATTGTTACTATGCCTCCATCTCCATACTCTTTTGGGATGAAATTATGTGGAAGAAATAGGTCCTTTAGGGTATTGATATCAATGTTCCCACCTATAATGGAAATGTCCATAAAACTAATTAGGTCCTTTAATACTTATAATCATCCTTAGATCTAGTATCCCTAAATTTGCAATCACAGAATTTGCCACACATCCTCAAGGGTGATTATGGCCTCACCTATAGGAGTATGTAAGGTTTAAGTATCAAAGTTATAAAACTCAACTAATGCTGATGAGTAATCTCTATATATGTAAATCATCGACATTCATGCCATGTGTAGTAACCTAATAGTATCCTGGTTAAAACATATAAATGTGTCCCACTATGTGGGCAGGTTGTGATGTTTTTGAAAATGTTTTTGAGGGGGTTTTTAATGAAGGTTTTTTTATTATGAAATAATTTTAATTAACACCCTTTTGACTAAAGTACCACATTTATTTTTTGTATGGGGTTAAAACAAAGCCCCTTTCTTTGAACCAAGTTTGAACAAAGGGGATTTGTTCAAACCCCTAGAGGATATGATAGCACTATAATAAATAATTCTCCTATTTTATTGAGTTTTATTCAAATTAATTTGGAAAGAAGGTAGGCCTATATGTTTGGAAGATTGTAACAAAGGATTTATATAGGTGGGACTTTGATTTTTCCTTTGTGTTTGTTTAGGTTTATTCTTCTTCTCCACAGTGATCCTAAGGTCAATGTTTTCCTTTCTTAATTTGAGAGCTTCTTCACTCTATTTTATATAAGGATCCTTTAGGGTATTAAAATTTTCATATTTATACAAAGAATAGTCACATATAGCCTTATAGGACTCATTTACTTTGGAGCTTCCAATAACACTTTAAGTTTGTGAACCTAGGTCTATGAAGAGCATGGGATCTTGTAAAGACTCGTTAAAAGAGTATAAGCTTCTTATGAGGATCCTGATGCTCCATATAAAAAAGTAAATTTTTTATCATAGTTGAACAAGTCCTATAAATTATTTTATCCCTTTTTTAGGCCTTCATGTAGCACCAAGTCAGAATTACCTTTCATGTTGCTGTCAACTTAATTTGCTTCTTAACCTAGCATGATTTATGCATTCTATAAGGATGTATCCGTTGTAATTCTTTTAGTGCTGAGGTAGCTCACCTATAATTTATTTATTTGAAAATGAGGTGAATATACATGTGGAGATTCATGTTTTTAATCAAAAAATGTAATCAATAGAACACAATGTTATCCTTTACAAGTGCATAGTCATTTTCTTCCCTAAAAAAAAAAGCTTCAGAAAAAAACTTATCAACAATCAAGATAGTCCAAATGATGTGAATAGAATCCTTTTATTCTCTATATATTTATACATTATTTTTTATTATGCTTGACATGTTTCCCACTTTTTCCTAGAGCTCCAAGTTTACTAATCTTAGTTTCTCTCTTTCCCCCACTAAGTGTCAAACATTCCTAAAATGGTCTTGTTATTTTTATTTAAAGTTTATACACTAAATTAGGTTTGTTTGGAGGTTGGGAATGTGTCATGGGAAACATAAAATTTACACATGGATTAATTGCTGATCAATAGTTAGAAGGATGAGATAACAAAAGAGGTCAGAATGGGTCTATTCAAAGTTCATTAGCATTATACATGATTTTCCTTTTGGGGGGACTTCTTAAATCATGTTGTGTAAGGATGATGAGTTTTTGTAAGTGGGTTATATTTATGAATTATGTTATAATGTATTGGTATTACACAAATATAAAATTTGAAAGTTTAAAATGATTTTGAAAAATCTTGTTTTTATATAGAAATAATTTGTATTGAATATAACTTTGTACTTCTTATATCCTTAATAGCATAATTAATTTTGTTTAAACATGAGAGCATGTGTTGTGTATTATATTGTTATGTTTTGATACAACTCTTCAATTTTTTTTTAGTATCACACACACACACACAAACACACACACACACACACACACACACACACACACACACACACACACACACACACACACACACACACACACACACACACACACACACACACACACACACACACACACACACACACACACAGAGAGAGAGAGAGAGAGAGAGAGAGAGAGAGAGAGAGAGAGAGAGAGAGAGAGAGAGAGAGAGAGAGAGAGAGAGAGAGAGAGAGAGAGAGAGAGAGAGAGAGAGAGAGAGAGAGAGAGAGAGAGAGAGAGAGAGAGAGAGAGAGAGAGAGAGAGAGAGAGAGAGAGAGAGAGATTTTATGATAGATGAAGAATATTTCTAACATAATGCTAATGTGACTTATCTATTGACTTAGTGTAGGATAAAGATTAATCAAAGATGGTAAAGCATTAATAAATATACCTCTATGGACAATTGAAACAATTTTCTCTCTGTTATGAAATGAATATTATCTTCTCCTTCATGATTAGTCTCATTTGGACACATTTTCATTTTAAAAAATTGTACTAGAAATAGAGTTGTATTCTCTATGTTGTTAGATGATCACTCACTGCTTAATTACACTACACTCTAGTCAATTTCACCTAACCCTTTAATGTTCTTAAATAAAATAAAATATTAAGCCTACATTTCTTTTCGTTTATTGCCATGCTTTTATAATATGATATGGAAGAAATCATGAATGGTTTGAAATAATAATAATTAATAGAGTATGTGGTATTGTATTTCATGTTTGAAACTAGATAAGAATCAATCCACTTATGAAAATCCATGGATGGAAAATTATACTAACTTAATTACTATCCAAAATTGTTTATGTACAACTTGTACAATGAATTTTGAAGTATCGCTTCATGTTATATTATAGTGTTTTATCAAGTAAAATATCATTGGGATGGTAAAATTACTCCTTAAAGTCTTATGGAATCGATTAATGTGTTTGTTGTGAAGTGGGGACACAATTCATGTAGCCATGTTCTTATCTATATTGAACTTAGTATGATGAGTGTATCTAGTTTGGTTATGAGAATCCAAACTCTATTCAAAAAATTATTTTTTCATATTCTTGCATCATCTACTAAAACATTGTGGTTTGTGTAATGTCCCAGTGAGGTGCAATAGGTATTTACTATTTTTAATAAGTTCCCTATCTTTTTGAAGAGTAATTTTTTCATAGCAATCAGATTCACTTGCACCAAAAACATGGTATTTGAATTTAGATACATTAATATACTAAATTCATCCTGATCACTCCCTCCTTATAAAAGTGGGATCTTTCCATTATCTTCTTATGGATAGTGGGCAGAAAGAAATGTTTGAAATTATTTGCACTTTATGAACCCTTCCTCATCAAGGAGAAATTTTCCATTCACTATCCTTTGATATTGGATTTTTTCCTTATCTCATAATATTGATGATTTAAAATTAATTACTTATTGTACTTTTTCCCTATTATTCAACATGAAAAATGGCATCATTCATTTTTTTATCATCAAAATGATGAAATGTTGACATTTATTCATCAGGATGAAAGTATGAGCCATTTATTTATTACTAATATGATGAAAAGTTGTAATTTCATAAAAATTGGCTTTCATGTGAGTATACATTTGAGGGAAT
>JARHVA010003773.1:515000-547500 GCA_037957365.1 Torreya grandis
TAATATGAATATTTTTTATATAGCGATCTACTAGGAATAATTCAATAGAAAGTGTGTGTCATACTTGTATGCATCTTTATTTGGAGGAGACATGTACATAGGTGAGATGTTGTGATGGGTTTATTAATTAATTAAAAACTAATTTTATTTTTTGTATAAATATAAGCATTGAATAATTAACAAGTTTAATTATTATTATTTTTTACATGCAGGATCAACCACATGATAACAGTAAGGGATTAGAGAATCATGCTAACAAACAATAATGTTTTTGAGTTATCTACAATTTTGTCAGCTTCCAATGGTTCATATTGGATTCCATAATACCATACATGAAAATATATAAATGTGATATTTTCTTTATAATTTGTAAGTATGAGAAATGTGATATTTGTTTGAGCATTTATTAGGTTACCCAATTACCCCAAATTTATACACATCTCTTTTATTCAATAAATAGATGTATCTTGAGCATTCATCTTAGGTCTCATAGAAATTTTACTCTTGACCATATCAATAAAATTTATATTCATTCTCAATGTGTGATGGAATTAAATACTTATTACACTGTCAATCAATAACCAAAATCACACACTTTTAGAAAAGTCTTGCTATCCACACTAATCTCTTCTTGCTTTAGATCTATTTTCACTATGTTTCTTGTAAATATTGATGAAGACTATCTTTTAAAGGTTTTATTAAATCATAAATATTCCTTTGTAGATACTATAATTATAAAAAATCAAATTATATTGATGTATAAATGTTTAGACTTCAATTCTCAAGTTCTGTCCTTTAACAAGCTTCTAGGTCTTAGGCCTAATTCAAAGCTCAAATAGGTCAAGTGAATAAAATGGTTATCATAACTATTTAAAACTTGTTATTAGTGTCCTTAAAACTTATTATACATGTTAGAAGCATTACATTGGTTAATAAAACTCAAAATATATCAAAACTCAATTATTCACTTATCAGGTTTTTCTCAAGAAACATGCACCTATAGGTGAACAATAAAATGGACCTTTGTAAATGTAAATATAGAACGTTTCTTGGTACAAAAACAATTGTAATATGTTAAATATAATTACTTATAAATTATTATGAATTTATGAAAGTTATAACTCATTTTTTTTTATAGAATTAAAGGCTTTTTAGGAATGAAACCAATACCTTGGTCAAACTTAGGAAATTAGCTGGTCAAAAACATCAAAAGGATGATTCATAAGTCGTAGTGGATTTTTTTAGAGATATAAAACCTTGAATGGATTCTAATGATACTCCTCTTCCTTTTCCAATAGTCAAAGTGACTTAATAATCCAAGTTTTATGTGAAAAAATACCTCTGTAAGTGATTATTGTAGTAAAATATAGATTTTTGAGAGTTTCAAAAAATTGAATGAGGATTAAAGATTAAAATCCATGTATTAAGGATAGTAAATAAATAAAATAAATAAATTAAACTTGGAAACAAATAATTCATCTATAAATATATTATATTTGTAAATAAAATATTCTACAAAATCCGTCATAGAAATAGGCACCTATCACACACTTATTTTTACCCTATAAACTAAATTCAAAAAACAATTAAAACCAAAATAAATTATGAAAACCTCTATATAGTTATAATGGATGGCTATGTTTTCAAAATGTGAGCCTCATTAGATTTATCTATATCTTCTTTATTAGGGTTGTACAATAGCTATGAAGGTTGCTATAGCAAGTTAACAAGTGTTCAAATTATTGGATCATGTTCCATCCTTGCCAAAATAAAGTAAATAAATGTTTATAACATGATCAAGATGAGATAGGCTGAAATCAATAATGTATTTTTTTCTTATCCTTGAGGTCCCATAAATATGGCTCTCTGAGACTCTTTTTGTGCAGTACATATAGCAATATCATTTGCACAGGTATAATACAAAAGACCAACTCACGAATAATCTCAAACAAGATAGCATGCCATAGTCTAAAGTTAATTTAACACTAGGTTATACCATTTTAAGGTTCACCAAACTAAAAATAATGTATTTTCTTTTGTATTTATTTTTGTCTATACATTGTAACATTTGAACTATGTACTTGTAAAAAGACTAATTCTATAGTAATCACTAATGACAACAGAGGTCGAAATTTATGATTCAAAGGAAATAATGAAATAGTGGTGTGAAAGACAATATTACAATAGAATAAATAAAATAGTTGTTGGAAGAAGGTTGAATTTAAAATATATATGGAAGGGTGAACACTCATCTGTCCAATATTGACACTCATCAATCCACTATGAAAAAGTAATACATAATAGCATTAAGTTTCTATAATTTTGAAGGTTAGTTGGTTGAAATCTATATGTAAGGGTGAACACTCATTATTCCATTGTGTGCTTGATACGAGCATCATGGATTGAGCTATGGAATGACCTCCTCATTTCATTCTATCTCATATCAAGTCTCATAATTTTTTTTTCTCTCAACCATGTTAAAAAAGCTATATTTATTCTCAATTTTTTATGGCCTTAATGAACTATTACACTCTCACTTAATAACCAAAATAAAACACTTTAACAAAAGTCTTTTTATACACACTAATCTCTTCCTCTTTTAGATTTGTTTTCACTTTGTTTCTTGTAAATATTGATGAAAAATACCTTTTAAAATTTCTAGGAAATATTCAATAGTCCTATATATATACTAGACTCATAAAAAATGAGCCTTTATAGATGTCTAAAATTTTAGAATTTAATTCTCAAGTTCTGTCCTTTAATATGCTTCTAGGTCTCAAGCCTAATTGAAGGCTCAAATAGGTAAAGTACATAAATTTGTTGCTATAAACCTTAAAACATTCTTATTTTGTGTCCTTATAAATTATTATACATGTTATAATACTTATCTTGGCTAATCAAGCTCAAAATATGGTAAAACTAAATTATTTAATTATTAGGGTTTTCTCAAGAAAGATACACCTACATGCAGACAATAACACAACCTTTTGTATATGTAAATATAGAGCTTCTCTTGGTCTAAAACCACTTTTAATATGTTAAATACTCTCCCATATAATTTTATATCAAGTTTATAAACTTTTATCTCATTTGTTTGAGAATTAGAGGCTTTTAGGAATGCAATCAATACCATAGTCAAACTTAGGAAATTGACAAGCTAAGAACATCAAAAAGATGACTCATAAAACCTAGTCAATTTTTTAGAATAATAACACCTTGAATGCATTACTGGGATACTCCTCTTGATTATCTAATAGTCAAAGTGACTTCATATGCCAAGTCTTACATGAAAGAACACCTTTATGTGACTGTTGTAGTAAAATACATATTTTTAGAGTTTTAAAGAACTGAATGAGGGTTAAAGATGAAAATAAATGTAATAAGGATAAAAAATAATTCACATCAATAAATTACACTTGGAAACATATAATTCAACTATAAATCTCATGTATTTGTAAATTAAAGCTTCTACATAGTCCTTCACAGAAATAGGTACATATCACACACGTGTTTCTAATCCTCTAAAATGAATTCAAAAAGTAATTAAAAACAAAATAAAGTATGAAAACCTCTCTGCACTTACAATGTCTAGTTTTGTTTTAAAAATCTAAGACTCAGTTGATTCATATATCTTCTTTATTAGGGTTGTATATAACAACTATGAAGGTATCCAGAGCAAGTAAACAAATCTTCCAATTATTAAATCATGTTCCAACCTTCCCAAAATCAAGAAAATGAATGTTTTTAACATGATGAATATGAGAGAGAGGTTTAAATTAATAATTAATTTTTAATTATCCTTTAATTCCAAAAAATATGGTTCTCCAGGTCCCTTTTTATGCAGCACAAATGGTAAAATGATTTGAATAGGTGTAAAATGAAAGCCCAAATCATGAAAAATATCAAAGAAGATAATATGCCATAGTATTAAGTTGATTTAACACTAGGTCATCTCATTGTAATCTTTACCAAACTATATACAATACATTTTACTCTCTCTTTATTTTTGTCCATACATTGTAACATTTGCATTATGTCCTTGTAATAAGACTAATCTATGTCTAAAAATTGAATATTATGATATTTGGCATTGAATTATCTATATGTTTTATGGTTATTTAACTTATTAAGTTTGATTGAATTCTTAAAATCTTCAATTACCCTATTTTCATAAGTTAGGTTTTCATAAATGGCACATCATCACAACTCATCAATGCCTGATTCATTTATACCACATATAGTGGATTGGACTCAACCTAATCTCTTAATCAATTTGATTTATCAAAGGAATTGTTGAGAATCTAAGATCATCTAATTTATTAAATAGGTTGATTTCCCATTAAATTGGAACTTCATATTATAAATAAGACTTTGATTAACCAATCATGACCATTGTCATACTACTCACACATATGAAACGTGATGTTCCAAAAGCTATATATAGAAAGATTTTGGTCATTGTGATGGAGTGATTTTATCTCCTCTATCATGAGTCAGTTCAATTTTGTTTTAGGTGTGATAAGCTGTGCAAAATTTTCTTTTGTTATAATTTATCTTATTTTTATTAAATAAGGTTTAAATATTTGTTTTTTATATTAATTTTGGATCAATCTACATTCCCTCTTAAATGAAATCGATAAATTATATTCTATTTGTAAAAGTCATTCATTGCTTAGAGTTTTATTCCATGTAAACTTTAGCTAATATAATATTATTTCTATAATATACTTGTAGGAAAATAATTTGTAAATAGGGAATTAATTGGTTCACAAAGAGGAATGAAATGGTTTTTTGAAAAACAAGGTAGTTGGGTATGTTAAAAATTATATGCAGAGTTTGAAATGCTTGGTGATGTTGTTAAAGTAACTAGATTTTATAATTCTGCTCCACAATTATTATATATGCTATAAGAATCTTCTTCTAAAAATAAACATTGACAAAATCATTGACAAAGACTTAAAAAATAGTTGTTGTGAAGACCACCCAACTCTTCAAGGAAAAAAATATGGATTTATCAACTGAACTAGGGCACTATGTAATATTTTGGGAGATTAGTGGAAAAGATGAAAGGGATGAGACATTTATTGATCTAGGTTATGTTTATAGAAAACACTACTATTAGTGGCTATGTTCAATAATGGATGAGTTTTTATGAGATTAGTGATTGTTTCTATTGTAGTAAATGCTACCATTTTATGATTATATGAGTGTTAGGGTTGTGTTGGTTCCATGAGATAGTCTAGAATTTTTATCAGATGCATGTGTTTATTTTATTATGATCTACAAGATTTAACACCCCACTATATTCAAGGAATTTTAATTTATTAATCTAAAGAAAATATGCTTCCAAGTCCATCTTAAAATACTTATGGATAAAAAATGGATATAAAATAATAATGCAAGGCACATTAGACCCAAAATAAGGGTCAGAAAGGCCTACCCTAGAATCATACACTACACAATATTATGCATATTTCTAGAGTATAACATCAATAATAACCATTTATCCCATGTGTTGTTAAAAGAAGAAATATTCCATTTTAAATTATTTTATTTCATTCAAAATTGTCTTAAATAAAGGAATTTAAATAGAAGATTCACGTCAAGGAAAGGAAAATAAAATCACTGTGAAAAAATATACAAGACTAATTGGTTCAGCTTACTCCTCAATAACATGCAATATCATTTCATGATCTTCCTTGTCTAGTTTCCACTTAGTTCATCCACATGTTTATTTGACTCTAGGAAGATATAACCCAGTTATAATAACATGTTGGTTATAATGCAAGACCTTGTTATATGGATCATAATCAATAAAGTGATGTACAATTGGAAGAACTTCCACTTCTCTCAAATATGTCACTTGTAGCATAATTGATCCAATAGGAAATTGTGTCCCCTCACTTATCATATATTTTCTTAACTTGTTCCTTTGATCTATGCACCACAACAAGTAGTAACTAACATTTTCAGTTCTATCTTCTACATCAATTGTTGTAAATACATATCCTACAATAAACAATATATTATATGATCTATGAAATTTTATTATAATATAAATAAGAAAGAAACACATTTACCCTATATATATATATATATATATATATATATATATCAAGGCTTGGATAGTTCCCTTTTTTAACTAGCTGATATATGTGGTCATAATCTAATGATATCAAATGAACATCTTTGAGGTTGTCATCTTGATTTTACATAAATAAATCATTCATAACTATTTATATCATATAACTCTGCCTAGGATAACCATATGCTTGACTATTATACTTTTCATAGTCTCTTACCTTGCAATTGTAACAAAAATAAGAATCATATCTTATTTTTAGTCCCCATTTAAAATTATTAGTTCTCATCATAGAATGCATAGACTTGGTATTGGGTATTCCTTACTAATAATGAACTGATGTGTGATCAATTCCTGTTTAAATATGTAACCAATTAAAAATTTAAACATAATAACATGAACTTAATAACAATGAATACATTTTTAAAATGATAACATACTTGTAATTTCCAAAAACACCCTATGTGGAGGTGGCTTCTTCCCAACTAGAGATGCACTACTTGAACAATGCACCCAACACCATTAAATGATAATATGAGAATCACTCAACTGATCTTTGTCATAGTTCATACTTTATTTCCTTAGAGCACTCTTGATGCAAGCACCAACACCATCATGTTCCCCCTTCCCATGACTGCTCTCAAAAAAATTCCTCTCATAGGGCATGTTAAAAAATATATCATATCTATAAAGTGGAAAAAGGATTTGAAGATATGAATTGTGTTACACAACCATATGACCAAACATAGCATTTTTAAAAATTTACCCAATGCTTATCAGGATCTTTAAAAAATAACTTAAAATGATGATGAATAAAGTGTGTCTCATGGTATTTATCATCATTAATGTAGAAGTGGCATTACTTTATGATCAATGGTTGAATATAAGAAATGGAAACATCATCTAAATATAGTTTTGTATGCCTATTACACACATGCACCATGATAGTCACCTGCTCAGTGTGATAGTATTTTGTATGAATATCCTTTTGATAAGAAAATGAATAGTTTTCAACAAAGTCAACCACTAACATAATCGATCATAATGAGAATGTGTTCTTCAATGTTTAAATTGATTTTTTAAGTTTGCATAGTGATAATGTTTTGTATGAGGATTAATCTGTTAGGTTGTGGAGCTAAAAGCTTCACCCAGATGCAAACATGGAGGTTGCTGAGTGTCACAGTCACCGACGTCGATCAGGGGTCGACAAAAGGCAACCAACATCGGTCAGGAGTCAATTGACATTGGTCACCTCCAGATGGACAGGGACTGACATCAGTCACCTGTGCGGTTCTAGAATTGATAGTTGACGAATAATTAGTTAACGAACCGATTGTTTGCATGTTAAAGGCTAATTTTAGTCTTGAACCGCTTGTTTAATTATTGTATGCATGAGATATATTTAATAAACTCATGGGCTATATTTTAAGGTGTAGAACCAGAAGAGTTCTTCCATTGGTGGAATCACAGGGGTTCTTTCAGGGATGTAAGATCAGGGTTGATCTGCAGGGTGTTGCAAGATCATGGAGGAGATCTACATGGGTAAGTAAGATTGGTTGATCTGCAGGGGTGTGTGTGTGTGAGGTCAAAAGGTAGATCTATGGGGGTAGCAAGATCAAAGGTGATAACAACACATCAAGGAGCAAGATCAGGTGAGATCTACTTGGAGTACCAGTTTGTACTCAGTTATACTGGCAGTATTGATACTGACTAGTTGAAGGTGAACACCAACTTTGTATTTGAGTTGTGTGTTGGGATTGTAATTGAGAGAGTGAGCTCTTGAAGAGATTTACTATTTATGCCATAGAGGTGTGGGAGCCCTAGAGGTGTGTAAGGAAGAAGACTGTGGCATCTTCTTTGTTGTATTTCCTTTTAGAAGAGTATTAATACAATTGGGTATTGTCTCTCATATTTTGTGTTATTTCTAATTTCTAGTTACTTATCATTTTGGTTAAATTCTGTGTTTAGTTGCTAATACAAAGGTAATCAAGTGTGCCCTTAGTGGGCAGTAGATCCTGACAAAGTGGTATCAGATCTTTGTGAGCGTAGGTCCTATCAAGTGGTATCAGAGCTAAGGTTGCAGGGAACAAGTTTGTGTTTGATTACATGTCACTCTCAGGGGTTTTTGATTGAGTGGGAGTATAGTAATGGCAGAAGAAAGTAAGCTAAGAATGGAGAAATTCAGACACAGGCGTAACACCACAGGGTGTGTGGTGGTTGGTCTTTAGGATTGATCTTGAAGAGGGATAGAAGCCAGGATACAGATTAGACAATGTACAGGTATAGGTCTAGGTGCAGCTATTTTTATACTTCACCCTATCTTAAAAACATGTGAATGCCTATTTCTATTTCAAATCATTATTTGTCAAATAATTTTTTTTCTAATTTCTAAAAGTGCCCCTAAACATTTGTATAGGAAAACCCATATCCAAAGGTTAACACTTATTCTTAGGGGACAACAACATCTGATAGGGACAATAATGGGAGGCATTCTTGTCCCTATGGAACATCTATTTTTATACTTCACCCTATCTTAAAAACATATGAATGCCTATTTCTATTTCAAATCATTATTTGTCAAATAATTTTTTTTCTAATTTCTAAAAATGCCCCTAAACATTTGTATAGGAAAACCCATATCCAAAGGTTAATGTTGGGTTGTGGAGCTAAAAGCTTCACCCGAATGCAAACATGGAGGTTGTTGAGTGTCACAGTCACCGTTGTCGATAGGACAATCGACATCAATCAGAGGTCGATAGAAAGCAACCGACATCGGTCAGGAGTCAGCTGACATCGATCATCTTTAGACAGATAGGGACCGACATCAGTCACCTGTGTAGTTCCAAAACTGATAGTTGACAAACAGTTAGTTAATGAACCAGTTGTTTGCATGTTAAAGACTAATTTTAGTCTTGAGCCACTTGTCTAATTATTGCATGCATGGGATCTATATAATAGACTCATGGGCTGTATTGTAAAGTGTAGAACTAGAAGAGTTCTTCCATTGGTGGAATCATAGGGGTTCTTTCAGGTATGTAAGATCAGGTTTGATCTGCAGGTTGTTGCAAGATCATGGAGGAGATCTACATGGGTAAGTAAGATCGGTTGATCTGCAGGGGTGTGTGTGTGCGAGGTCAAAGGTAGATCTACGGGGGGTAGCAAGATCAAAGGTGTTAGCAACACATCAAGGAGCAAGATCAGGTGAGATCTACTTAGAGTACCAGTTTGTACTCAGTTGTACTGGCAGTATTGACACTGACTGGTTGAGGTGAACAACAACTCTGTGTTATTTTTGATTTCTAGCTACTTATTACTTCTGGTTAAATGAATTTCCACATTTAGTTGCTTGTACATGGTAATCAATTGTGCTTCCTAGGTCCTACCATAATCAACTTATGAAAACTTTCTATGAAAGTGGCAATATGGACCACATCCTCTGTGAAGTCTAACCTTGTAGTATATTTTGATATTTTTGTGTCATATTTGATGTATTCAAACCTACATAAAAACATATATATGTACACTTTATTATACAAATAATTCTAATTTACATAAATAGATTTAAATATTTATATACACAAATTAGAACTCATCACTTCCAATTCATAGTTTGAATTGTGTCACTATCTTAATTGCTTATTGGAAATTTACCCAAATTTCCACAAAATTCATAGACAACTTTAATAAAAGACATGGGAGCACCAACATCATCTATGCACTCATCACACATAATATATGTTAGAAAGGCACTGATGCATTTGGGAGGAGTATTTTATAAGCCATAATTTGATTCCATTAACTTTTTGTACACCTAAAATAAATTGTTATGCAATTACATGTCGTAATTAAAATAATAATGTGACATTTAATCTAATTTAATCAAATACATGATAAATTCCATAAAATTTTAAATTAATCTATTTATATATATGATAATGAAACTCAAAATAAACATGATTGTGACAACAACGTGTTTCAAGGACATTATTTTGCTTCACCTACAAAGGTTTCAAAATCTCAAACATTCATTGTCTAATCTTGACATGTGGATTTTTTGCACAAAATTTGATATACATATCATGTTGTGTTATATGAATCCAACATTTAACATGTTCTTAATACTTTATAAGATCAATCCTATGCTTAATAAAATACATGACATTTGAAAAAGCTCATATATTATGATTCAAAAAATCACAAACTAATGTTTGAATACCCTCCTTAATCTTATCAAAATGAGGAGCCCTGACCATTAGTTCCCAATTGCCTTCTACACTATTATCATCTATGACATTTATCCTCTTCACATATATAGTAATTATATTTATAGAAACACCTAATACATTTGACATAACACTGACATGTCTAAATTTTGATATATTTTTAGCTGCAGTTGAGCTCAACATCACTCTAAATGAAATTTTGTTATCAACAAAGTGAGTGTTTTTCACCATTGAATCCAACCCCCATGACATGTTTCCAACTACTTTTTCTCCAAGGGTTTGTATCCTATTTGTTTTTAATCCACTCCTAATGTATCTAAATAATCTTTCATCCAATCATAATTTATAAGAGGAAAAAAATAATTGAGTAGAACCAATTTCATTCAAAGCTTTAAAGTAGATTAAAAATATGCAGTTATAATATCTATACATTGTACTTTGAGGTTACCTCATCTTTTTTATATTTTTACAATTTCACAATATCCATATTCATTATATGTTTTAGATTTTCCTTAGGTAGTTGTTTCCATATTTTCTCAATATGTTTTGGATGTAATATAGGAGATATGGCATGTTCATGGTCATAAATCATATTAATATTTTCAAACCTTTCTTATATATCCTCTTCAATCATATCAATATTGGTTATAGGTTCTTCTATGTCTTCTTCAATAATTGCATCATAAAAAATAATTTATTGAATGACATTAAATGTAAATTATTACTCCTAATTTTACAACAAAATGTACAATTAAGTCACATGGGTTAATCATGGAAGTAAGATACAAGGTTTTTAAATAAGTGCATATACCAAGTTTAGAGGATTGCTCAATGACGTGGACAATTTGATCAGTTCCAACATCATCACTCATACTTGCATCTTCCATTCTTTTCTTCTGATATAGTTCAAATATAATTCTATTTTTTTTAGATTTGTCTTTGGCTATAAAATTTCTTTCCCTCTTGCTCTATGTATTCTTTTTATTTCTCATCTTATAACTTCTTAACTTCCCACCTACATAAAATTGTGCAAAAATGCTATACATCTTATTTATATATAACATATTTTTATAGATTATATTAGATTATATTTTTAACATTAGATGAATACATCTTTTCTTTTAAACTTTTTTCTCTTATATTGAATTTTATATTTTTAAAATTCACAAAAAAAATGAATAGAAAAATAAGTTCTATATAGCTTTAATCGATAAAACCAAAAAATAATAATGTAATTGATCTATAATGCATTTAGAATATATAAAAGATAAAAAAAATATTTTATACATTAAATATATATTTAAAAATATAAATTTCATATATATATATATATATATATAAAATCATATAATTTGCATCCATAAAAATAAAAACATAAAATTTTAATAAATTTAAATACATGCTTGATAAAATAGAAGTAAATGTAATTACATACCTAATGAAATCAGTGACGGCTTAAATTAAAATAAAGATAGAAAATATAAACAAAACTCCACTATGAAACCAAAATTAGTTTAACTTTAAAATTTAACTATGAAACCGGACTCCACTATTTACAACACACATATCCCTTAAAAAAACTAAAATAAAAAGTATGGAAAAAAAATACTTTAATGAGGAAAATTTAATACTAAATACTAAAAATTTAATATTAAACGTTGATGGGAAAATTTTAATACTATAACATTTTATACATATAACACATGCATATAGAAAGTAAAAAAAAACACATGGAAAATATTAAAATGTTAGGAATGTGGCCATCTCTGCCACTGTAGAATGCATGATTATCACTCTCGAATTGTCATGACCTTGATCTCATCTACATATCAAAAGCAAATCCAATTCACTTCATTTACTTCTATCTTTTTCCACAACTGATCTTAAAGAACCGCATTATTATAATTTTACACAACAAATTTCATTCTTCTTGTCTAGTCAAACCCTTTCTTCTAAATTACACCCATTTAAAATTTGAGAAATTTCACAATTTTTTGAATATCTCGCCGTTTCTCAGGTCATCCCCACTATTTTTCAAGATGTCCTCACCACTGTGTATGGTATGTTCATGTTCTCACCATGCTTTGGTCAAGTTCATTGGTTCATAGGGCGTTCCTATTGATTTACACAACGATCTCGCTATTTGACTAGTTCTTTGAATCCTTCTACATTTTTGCCATTTTGGTTGTTTTTCATCGAAAATGACATTTTCACTATTTTATTTGCGATCCCATCATTTTCCTCTTCATTATCACCATTTGGCTGATTTCTGTCAAAAACCATGTAATCACCATTTTGCTGATATCACTCAAATGGTCACGACCTCACCATTTAGCTGGTGATATTGTCGTTTACCGAAGTTATCTTGCCGTTTTCATTTTTTGAAAACAGGGAGTTCGTGGATCCACCCATTTTTAAGTGGAATTAAATGTAATAAATGATGAAATTGACACAAAGGGAAAGTACTTATCGATGCCACGTTCCCTGCCAGTTACGAGCACTCTGTCACTCGCTCGCCAAGGTGCATGTGGTGAAGAATTTGAACCATTTTCTTCACTGTTCTTACGTAAAATTCATTGCTCCACATATTATTTGGGGAGGGTGAATATGAATAGTTTTCATCTCAAGGGTTGATTGCTATAATTTGGAATTTTTCACCCATGCCCTTAACGCGTTACATTTTTCTTTCTCGGAGGCCTATTTCTGACTCATTTGATCCCGTTTTCTTCCAATTATTTTGTTTCTCAGTCTATTTTTGCTATGATGCATGACATTTTCTTATTTCTAAGGGATCTATCATAACAAATATTTTTTAATCATTCCGTTCTTTAGGGCATTAACATGAACTCATTTTTTTCATAAATTAAATAGAATTCAACGAAAGTGTAAGTACATCACTTCTAGTTCTTTTAATTGTGATCATTTTAAATGAATTTTAATTTTTTGAAAAATAGTTGCTTCCTTTAATGTCTCACAATGTTTATTAAATATGAGCAAAAATGTAGACATCTAATTTTTAACACTTCTATTTCCAAATTGAGTCATAATTATTTTTCACAATAATGCATGAAATCAAACCAAAACTATTGAAATGCTTTCATTTATTCGCACACATAATACATATATTTTGAAACACATTTGAGCATCTCTAATTGGGAAAATGCAGCGTAACGAACTATGAGTTTAATTTAATTCTCTCTAAGTTAATTATTGCTTTGTAAGTGGTATTTTTAACCAATTAAATGAGACAATTATCCAACTCTCAATATTGCACAAAAGGCTAATTAGGATGAATTGTCTAATCAAATAGAATTAAAAGCTAACTTATGCCTAATTAAAAAATACATGGAATTAGCTAATATCAGAGTAATGGAAAATCAAAGTTCAACAGAATGGTGACATCATCATGACATCGTTGATCAATTTATTAAAGATGGAAATATATCCACGTTGATGTAAAAAAATATTAGAATTTATTAAGCCATGCCTCATACATGTTAGCCCATCCTTCCTTCTTACATATACTACCTCTTGCAATAATAGTAGGTGAGGACTCATTCCTAGCCATTCATTTGGAGATCAAGATGAAAGGTCACCGATCATTCACCATGTCTATAAATTGAAGGTCCTCCCTCCATTGTAAATAAGTTTTTTAGTGCAAAGAAACTTTACAAAAAGCTAAATAGTGCTTCACCCCTTTTCTTCTAATTGATCAACAAATCATTTGGATAGTGCTTTGAGATATGTTGATGGATTTCATACCATGACATTGATGAAGACTTTGAACTCTACATCTGAGCACAAACATATGTGTGTCAGCTTCTAAGGAAACATCCAAATGTATGGTAAACATGACTTGTTCATATTTCTAATATTATGTTTCTTACTTAAAGTCTTACCCATTTTGAAGAATCATGGTTGAGAAATTTTGTTTCATGAATTTGTTTGATTTTGAACAACTAATAGATAAATTAACTCCTCTTGAAATTGTAGTTTACACTAGGCATATCTAAATATGACATTCAAAATGTTAGGATGATGTGTCACTTGAAATATCTATTGATATCAACCATTACCTTTTAGATGAGTGCTGAAAGTGGGTTTCCATTGGTAATATTCCATTGGTGAGAGCTTTATAAATATGTGTGAAATATATGGTTATGCTAAAACACGTGAAATCTATATGTTACTTTTTTTTGTTGTTAGCAACACTCAAATAAGGTAATGTATTGATTCTATTGTATTAAAATATCACTAATATTGATAGATGCAATTGTAAGTATACTTTAATTGAAAAAATATAAAACAAAGCTTTATGAAAGAGTAAAATATGTATTACCCCACCTAGCCTCACCTTGAATCAGGAACATGGTAAAGTTTAATCAAGGTTGGACAAAATGACATGTTTTCTATTCATACCAATAATTCAATAAGAAATCTTAGCGTAACAACATTTAGTAGAGGAAGACTTACAAAACAAAATACTATTCGAGATATAATTTTGGTATTTTAAATATGAGTAAACCAAAAAAAACTAAGTTTTCCGTTGCAATGATGAAAATGGGATAAGTGAATTATATGTTTTTAAAACCATGCCTTTGACTTTCATAGAGTTTGAGAGGTTTTAATCCTTTGCTTCGAGTTATTCCTTACTCCGAGAATCAAAAGCTTAGAAAGGATCTGTTGGTAGATTATGTTGTCTAATTTTTTAGATTTCCTTCAAAGTTTTATTTTTAAGTTGTCCCTCTATCATACAAACTCAAAAACTTAGTCCCTTATCATCATTCTTGGCCATATGGGTTTTTGGATCAATAACATGACGCTAACTTCGTCTTTGCTCATTACTTAGTTGTTGGCGTCATATTTGTCATGCCTTAGCTTATTTGATCCGTTTTTGTAAGCATTTACCTGGCTTCTTTGACTTAGCTGATTTTGGTTTGGTCACCCTATTGTGCAAAGTCTGCCACATGGCACAATATCATATCATATTTATTAGTCGTGCACTTTTCACAATCATCCGAGCATGCCACGCATTAGCATCGCATCGCGACACAACTCTTCGTAAATTTTTTTAAGGCACGAGCTTGCCTTGCCCTATCCATGCTACATGTCATAATTCTACAAACTAGCACACCCACAAGTTAAAAAATGGTCGGCATGGAGTCTGAATCCAGGAACATTATGAATCAATAAAAACTTGATACTTGGTAGCAGTGCATCAATTCATATCCTCACAACCTTGGTTAGATTTTTTTTTGATCTATCAATGGGCTTGTCAGTAACTCGCATGGCACCATGTGGATGGACCCATGGTCATCACTTAGTCTTAAGGGGTGAGACCCCCAACCTGATCCACATGTTTCTCATTCGTAGCATCGTAGTGTTTAACAAGTGCAACATGTCTTTATGACTCTAATTTGTGATCCTGTGAGAAGATTCCACATGTATTCATGATTTATATTCTTAAGGAAGGGGTGTGTTTCATGCATGAAGATTCGAACAAAGCCATGAGCTCCTAAATGATGCCACATAGTATCAAATGCCTAGCTAAGAGGACACGCCATCATTCGATCAGCAAGGTTGATGACAAGTCGGCCATGATAAATTGAGGGTGTCTAATTTAGGATTGATGACCATCCTACCCATAAAACCTTCAAAAGTGCAAGGATGAGGTAGAAATCTGCATGTATCTTCTGTTTTTTCTACGTGTTATTTTGGGTGACATTAATAAGCCGTCTTTATATATGGAAATAAATCTTATGCTCCAGGTTTCAGCCAGGACATTTATATGGTTAAATTTGCATGATCATTTGCTTTGAGGAGCTATTGGAATGGTTTTTAAAAGTTATATGAAGGACGACCTTGAGAAATATGTCTAATCTTAATAATTAGCTTTTGATATTTTTTTATGTCTATATATTTTTAAAGAATTATCTTGGATGAAAACATTGCAGCTGATAATTTAACTATGACCATAATCTTTGGAAGAATTATTTAATATGGACTCACACCTTGTAGGTCATAGGATTGTAACCTCACCTTTGGAAAACTAAGACTATCTAAGGAAGCCTCTCATACTGATCTAAAAGGATGATTTATGAACACTAGTACAAAAATATTTACTATAAGCATGCGTGAGTTTTGGAGAATGTAATTATGAGCAATGGGTTCATTGAATTATACATGAGGGCACTACAATACATGAATGTTTAAACTCATTTTCCAATAAAATCTAAGATTAAGAATGATTAGTGTTGGGACAATATTAATGGTTATGTTTAATCTCAATAAATACCTAGTTCAAAATTTTGATGTTTTATTTATTTATTATTTTTTATTTTTTTAATTCTTTTTAAATGAATATACTTTAACTTTTTACTCTTTGAAATAAGAATATATTTTAAAAATAAGTTTTATAATTTATTAATTTATAATGTTTTATTCTAGTTGGACATGTGTAAAAACAATGTTAATGTTTGACCTTTTATATTTTCATACCAAGAAATTTCAATCTAATAAACAAAAAAAATTATAACATTCATAATGCCCTCCAAAAAGAAGATAATAATTATAATTATAAAATAAAAGAAAATGATTTTCTCGAAGAATTCTCTTTGTAAATACTTAATACTTAGATTTGATGATCAAATGAGTCTTATTTATTGTCTATTTATATATGAACAAAATTAATCTTTTTTAGAATTTATTTGCAATACTGCCATTCAATAGCTATAAATGAGAATGGTGAGAAATATAAATGTGAATTTGTTTTTGATTAAAAATCACACTTTTATTGATTAAAAAAAATTTATTAGTACAATGCTAGTCATACCAAAAATGGGTGGAAAAGTCACACCATAGATGTCAAACTGAGTTAAGAGAGACTGGGGAGAAACCAGAGTAAAAAATAAAAGGCCACAACCTAGACAATAACCATAGTTAAATTAAATCAAGTGTACATCAATAAAAAAAGGAAAATGAAATAATACAAATAGAAAGAAAAACTCTAAGTAGAAGCTATGAACATGGCAGTTAATGGAAGAGGTAGAGGCAGAGGGTGCTAAGGCTTCCCTCCCTATCCATATTTAGCTAGGGGAAATTCATACACGTGGAAGGGGTACCGACCATTATATTTCTACTTATTTTTAGAATCATATTGCATCTATGAATCTTGGAAGGAAGGAGAGATGGATAGTTCCAACCATAGGAACTTGTCTGATGGAAGGGACCTCTACTCCCCCACCACCACTATCTCTTTCTCTATTATATCCTCTTGAATGAGATGGCCAATGAGAATGAGGAGAGGACATATTCTAAATTTGAAACCTCTGGTTGTGAGAGTGGTGGTGCCTCCTCCTGCACCCATGACCCCCAAAAGGAGAGTGGTGAGGTGGGTGATCAGGTGGCTCATAGTTAACTATATAAGGATCATTCCCCCAATGATCCAAGAGGAGAAACAAATGATGAATCTCAAGCCAAAACTTCTCCATCAATCTAAATCTTAAGGTTACCATTAGCAATCACAATAACTTTATTAGTTAAAAAATATTTTTCCATAATCTCATTATTAAAGCATGCTCAATTTTAATATTTACAAATTTGAAACAAAATATCATTATGAAATTTTTTCTAGAATGTGTAATATATTATAAGAAACATGACAGAGTCCCTTAGGAGATCCATTTTCCATGTGAACATTTTAGGCCTAAAGGGTTTGAAACGAGCATGAATCCATATCTAGGTTGACTAGGAGTGAAGCCAAAACCTAAAGAGACGCTTGATGGTTTTTGGGTGATAACAAGCTAGGCAAGTGAGATTCAACACCCTTATGTGCTTGAGCATATTTACCATGGGCAAACACTAGTAATGGATACATCGAATGAAGTATGATTTTTTGGGCTTAGTACAAGCTACCCAGATGTTATCAAATCTCCAAACTCAAACTTGATGGATGGATTGGAGAGATCATCAATGATTAAGAGCCTTTATGTCATATGTTGAGTGTCTAATAAATTATAACCTATATGAGGAGCATATTGACAGAATGGCATGGCCATACGCTAGGACCAGTACTTCCACCATGGTGTGAGAGAGGAAACTCTAATATTGCATAAGTATTCATCAAATATGGAACTCTACAATACAAAAATGGATTCTACATCTTCCTTATTGAGATGTAATTTTGCCTTTAACATAATCCAAGGAAGCTAGTCCCTAGAGGCCTTAAAAATAGAAAAAAATTCATGAGAATACCTTTCTTAAATAAATTCAAGCTTTTGATCTAGTTGACCATGACAAAAGGGACATTTTGAAAGTTTAGGTGAGGAGACCACCATAATGATGGGGAGTTTACATAAATACCGATTCTAAACACATCCCCCACCTAAATGAGGTGAGGTTTGAGATTTTATTATACCTTATAAATACTTTTCATGATAAATGTGCCCCTTAATTTTATAGAGACTAGCAATACAAACATGATGTAAAAGCCTATGCCTTAAAAGGTTATTCTATCGAGCATGGAACCTTGAGAAATATAGTGCCTTAAAAAAATTTCTAGGCTTCATGTCCTTCAAAGCTTCTCATGATCTATTTAACCCCAAGATCGGTCGCGTAATGTTTGATGTCAATAATACCAAACCCACCAGCTTCTTTAGGATGATAATAAATGGCCTAAGAGACTTGATGAAAACCTTGATACCCCTCATAATTGGCCCATAAAAAGTCTCACAGAATATTTTCAAGCTTCGCATATGAAATTTTTTAAGGGGACCAACAATATGAATACTACACATGAGTAGAAGTGATCACCTTGTAATAAATCTATAACTTTGTGACCAAAGTCAAAGGCTTAGTGATCTAGAAAGATATTTTTTTTCTCCACTCTCTGAATCACATAAGACAATAATTCTTTAGGAGAGGTTATGAAAGTAAATGGAATGCTTAAAAATTTAAACTAAACATGTAGAAGGATCTATTGACACATGTATTCCTCTATCCAAGGAGGTTTGGGTGATAAAAATTAGTGGTAACATTGGGTATTATGTCTTTAGATAGATAAAATAGATATAAGGCAATAGACATCTAAACATTCCATGGCATGCCTGATAGAGTCTGCATCCTCCTGTAGAGTGTGGAAGGAGTCATAAATAATGTTCCCATTAATTAACTAGTGGTTTGAATTAGGTATAAAGATCCCATTGACCAGTCCCTTGAGTGCATAACTAGCCAATAAATAACTAAAAATTTCATCAACCAACACATAAAGTGTAGGGGCTAGGGGACAACCTTTTTTGATGGATTTATGGAGTTCAAACTATTGATATTTGGATCCATTGATGGTGATGAAGGCCCCAACATCCTAAAACAACATATTGATAGTATGAAAAATGTTAGGGCCAAACCTTAGAGCATGTAGTATAGATTTAATAACTAGCCACTCTATCTAGTCACAGGATTTATCAAAATCAATCTTGATGAACAAGGCCTTATGCTTAGATATTATAAGTACATCACTTCAAATTATTTTGTTTCTCCAATATATTTGTGACTCATTTGTCCATCTTTTGTCCCATTTACTTCCAATTATTCTGTTTCTCAGTCTATTTTTGCTATGATGCATGCCATTTTCTTATTTTTGAGGGAGCAAATGTTTTTTAAGCATTCCATTTTTTAGGGCATTAACATGAACTCATTTTTTTCATAAATCAAATAGAATTCAACAAAAGTGTAATTACATCACATCTAGTTTTTTTAATTGTGATCATTTAAAATTAATTTTTATCTTTTAAAAAATGGTTGCTTCCTCTAATGTATCATAATGCCTTATCAAACATGGGAAAAAAATGTAATTTTTAGCACTTCCATGTTGAAATTGAGTCATAACCACTTTTCATAATAATATATGAAACCAAACCAAAACCATTGAAATACTCTCATTCATTCGCACATATCATGCACATATGTTGAAACACATTGGGAATTCCTAATTGGGAAAATGTATCATAACTAACTATCAACTTAATTTATTTCTCTCTGAGCCAATTATTATCTTTTAAGTGACATTTTTAACCAATTAAATGAGATAATTATTCAACTCTCAATATTGAAAAAAGGCTAATTGGGATGAATTGTCTAATCAAATTGACCTAAAAAACTAACTTATGCCTAAGTAAACAATATATGGAATTAGCTAATATCAGAATAATGCAAAATCAAAGTTAAAAAAAGTGGTGAAATCATCATGACATCATGCTTAAATTTATTAATTTTGGAAATATATCCACATTGACGCAAAAAATATGAAAACTCATTAAGCCATGACTCATACATGTTAGCCCATCCCTCCTTCTTACATATACAACCTCTTACATTAATAGAAGGTGAGGACTCATTCCTAACCCTTCATTTGGAGATCAAGATGGAAGGTCACTGATCATTCACCATGTCTATAAATTAAAGGTCCTTCCTCCATTGTAAATAAGTTTTTAGTGCAAAGAAACTTTGCAAAAATCTAAATAATGTTTCACTCCTTTTCTTTTAATTGATCAACAAATCATTTGGATATTGGTTTGAGATATGTTGATGGCTTTCATACTATGACATTGATAAAGACTTTTAGCTCTACATCTAGGAAGAAACATGTATGTGTGCCATCTTCAAACTAAACATCCATATGTATGGTAAAAATGTTTTGTTTAGCTTTCTAATATTAGGTTTGTTACTTAAAATCTTGCCCATTCTAAGGAATCATGGTTGAGAAGTTTTGTTTCATGAATTTGTTTGATTTTGAATAACTAAAATATTTTTTACCCCTCTTATTAGTTTACATTAGGCATATCTAAACATTCCAATCAAGTTGTTGATGACATTAAAAATGTTAGGATGATGTGTCACTTGAAATATCCATTAATATCAACCACTAGCTATTGGATAAGTGTTGAAAGTGGGTTTCCAATAGTAGTATTCCATTGGTGAGAGCTTTATAAATATGTGTGAAATATATGATTATGTTAAAACAAGTGAAATTTATATGTTCCTTTTTTTTTGGTTCACAACACTCAAATGAGCTAATGCATTGATTATATTGTATTAAAATATCACTAACATTGATAGATGTAGTTGTAAGCATACTTTTATTGCAAAAACACTTCAAGATAAAGCTTCATGAAAGGGTAAAATATGTATTGCCCCCACCTAACCTCACCTTGAATTAGGCACATAGTAAAGTTTAATTAGGGCTGGATAATGTTTTTTTTTTCATGCCAATGATTCAATAAAAATAGAGGAAGACTTAAAAAACAAAATACTATAATTTTAGTATTTTAAATATGAGTAAACCAAGAAAAAGAAAGAAGGTTTTCCATTACTATGATGAAAATGGAATAAGTGAATTCTATGTTTTTAAAACCATGCCTTTGATTTTGATGGAGTTAAGAGGTTTTAATCCTCTGCTTAGAGTTATTCCTTACTCTAAGAATCAAAGGCTTAGAAAGGATCTATTGGTAGATTTTGTTGGCTATCTAATTTTTTATATTGCCTTTAAAGTTTGATTTTTATGTTGTCTATCTATCATGTAGATTCAAAAACATAGTCCCTTATCATCATTTTTTCCATACGGGCTTAACATCCACATGTTTCTCATTTGTAGAATCGTAGTGTTTAACATAGTGCAACATGTCTTTATGATTCTAATTCATGATCCTATGAGAAGATTCCATGTGTATTCATGATTTATATATTTAAAGAAGGTGTGTGTTTCATGTATGAAGATTTGAACAAAGCCATGATCTCCAAAAATGATGCCACATAGCATCAAATGCCTAGCTAAGAGCACACACCATTGTTGATGACACAGTCGGCCATGATAATTTGAGGGTGGTCAATTTAGGATTGATGAGCATCCTACCCATAAAACCTACAAAAGTGTAAAGATGAGGTAGAAGTCTATATGTAGCTTCTTTTTTTCTATGTATTGTTTTGGGTGACATTAATAAGCCATGTTTATTTATGTAAATAAATCTTATGCTCCAGGTTTTAGTCCAGGAATTTATATGGTTAAATTTACATGAATATGTGCTTTGATGAAGCTGTTGGAATGGTTTTTTTAGTTATATCAAGGATGATCCTGATAAATATGTCTAGTCTTAATCATTAGCTTTGGATATTTTTATATGTCTATATTTTTTAGAGAATTATCTTGAGTGAAAGCATTATAACTGATAATTTAGTTATGGGGATTTTTTTTTTAATATAGACCCACAACCTGTAGGTCATAGGATTGTAACTCCACTTTTTTAAAACTAAGACTATCCCAGTAAGCCTCTCATACTCATCAAAAAATATTATTTAAGGACATTAATACAAAAATATTTATTACAAGTATGCATGTGTTTAGGAGAATGTAATTATGAGAAATGAGTTCATTGAAATATATACAAGGGCACTATAATACATGAATGGTTAAACTTATTTCCCATTGAAATCTAAGACTAAGAATGACTAGTGTTAGGATAATATTAATGGTTATGTTCAAATTCAATAAATATCCAATTCAAATTTATGATGTTTTTCTATTTCTTTTTCCTCCTTTTCTTAAATGAATACAATCTAACTTTTTACTCTTTGAAATAAGAATATACTTTAAAAATAAGTTTTATAATTTTTAATCTTAATTAGACATATGTAAAAACAATGTTAATGCTTGACCTTATATATTTTCATACCATGAAATTTCAATCTAATAAAAAAATTAAGCATTAATAGTACCCTCCAAAAAAAATTAAATAATAATAATAATTATTATAAAATAAAATAAATTTCTCCAAGAATTCTCTTTATAAATGATTAATACTTAGATTTGATAATTAACTGAGTCTTATTTATTATCTTTTTATATAAAAATAAAATTAATATTTTTATAATTTGTTCACAATATTGCCATTCAATGGATATAAATGATAATGGTGAGAAATTTAAATGTGAGTTTTTTTTTGACTGAAAAACATAGTTTTATTAATTAAAAAAATTATTAATACAATGTTATTCATACCAAAATGGGTGGAAAATTCACACCCTAGATGCCAAACTGAGCTAAGAGAGACTCAAAAAATACCAAAGTAAAAAGATCAAAAAGCCACAACCTAGCCAATAACCACAGTTAAATTAAATCAAGTGTACATCAATCAAAAAAGGAAAATGAAATAACATAAACAAAAAGGAAAACTTGAAGTAGAATCTATGAACATGACAATTAGTGGAAGAGGGAGAGGCAAAGGGTGTTGAGGATTCCCTCTCTATCCATATTGGGCTATGGGATCTTCATCCATAGGGAGGGGGTACCAACCATCAGCATTTTACTTTGTTTCAGAATCATGCTACATCTATGAATCCTGGAATGGATGAGAGATGGATAGCTCCAACCATATGAACTTATTTGATAGAAGGGGTATCCAACCCCCAACCCCCCGCCCACCCCACCCCCCACTATCTCGTCCTCTATTATATCCTCTTGAAGGAGGTGGCCAATGAGAGTGAGAAGAGGAAGTCCTCTAACTTTGACACTTATGGATGTGAGAGCGGTGGTGCCTTCTCCTATACCCATGACCCCTAGGAGGTAAGTGGTGAGGTGGGTGATCATGTGGCTCATAGCTAACTGCATAATGACCAACTTGGGGAATAAAAGGCCACTCTATCTAGTCACAGGATTTCTCAAAATAAATCTTGATGAACAATGCCTTTTGGTTAGATATTATATCCCATTCCATACCTTACCATATGATAATAACATTGTCTTGAATATATGTATACTAAATGAAAGTAGTTTGCTCACTTTACATAATTAAGGGGAAAAAGTACTTAATTTTGAGAGCTAATGCTTTGGCTATGATTTTATAGGATAAATTGAGAAAAGTGATGAATCTCTAGTTGGTAATCACATCAGGATTCCCTACCTTGGGGAAGAATTTGATGTTTCCTTGATTGATGATATGACCTAAAGAATTAGTCAGGACCACTTCAAAATAAATTTTATGGAGATCAGATTGAATAATATCCCATAAGGTTTGATAAAATTCATAGGGAAAGCCATCAATACTTGGGGCTTTTTTAGAGGCCACCTATATATCAACTTCCTTAAGTTCATTAACACTTAGAGGTCTCTCAAAATAAACTCTATGAGATTCTAAGAGTTTATATGGAACCACAAAAATACATTCAAAGAGGGAAACCTCATAAGAAAGACATGAAGGTTATACTACAAAGACACCATAGTAGTGATTCATAATGGCCTAGAAGATTTTTGGAATTCTAATAATCCAATCTGAAGCACTTCTAATGGTTTTGATTTTATCATAAACTTACTTTGACTAAAGGAGTGAAAAACATTCCTTGGTCACTTTATCTCTTACATTCAATCCATGCATCCTTGTTTAGAGTTGGGCTCCTCAATCTTTATAAGCCTCTACATCCTAGAGTTTATGTATCCATATGGAAACTTGAGTCTAAAAATGTGAGCTCAAAAGCACACCTTTCAATTCATGTGAAACCCTAAAGTATTCATAGTTTGTAGCATTATGAATACACTACCTAAAAATAATCATTTGTTTGCCATAGATCTAAAGGAAGGAAGCAGTGTAGGATATAACATCACACCACCACTAAATCCATCTAGTGTCCTCTATGGGTGTGGGATCCATGTTTCAAATCCTAGTGATATGTTCCATAGTTCACTCATGCTTGGGATGGGAAGTGTTTAGCTATAACTTGGGACCCTTGGGTTTAACCTGAGGGGAGGTCCATTTTATGTATAAATAGATGGGTTGGTGGTAAAACAAAAAGGAGTCTAGAATTATAGAAAATGGTTGCCTGTGAATAAGAGCAAAGAAAAATAGATTTTGTGATAAATGTACCAAAGTTCATGATAGCTTCATGACCATACACATGATCATGTTCACAAGACATTATAGGCCTATGGTAGATGTGGAGGTTGAACATATATGTAAAAAGATGTTTTAAGTCCCCAAATGTCACCACAATATTTTAATAATTAATGTATGTCCTAGTATTAAAGGATGATCTACAAGTTACAATGATAGTTTCATTGATGGTTATAATATTAAATGTTACAAGAATAGAATGTAAAAATATATTAAATATCTAAGATATTAAATAAAACTAATAATTACAACAAAACATGCCATTGATATTTAACTTAGTATGATTAAAATTTATGAACTATAAAGTTAAAAAAATATAAATATATTTTTTATTGGGAAAATACAGAGAAAGAAAAGGAAGGTAACAAAATACACAAATTTTCTTTATTTAAGTTGAATTTAAAGATTAAAAAATCATTGGATGGAGATTTGTAATAGGAAATGATGAAAAGATGAGGATAATTTATATTTTTAAGTTTTTACAATCACATTAATTATTATGAAATTAAATTATTATAAGTACATATGTCAATTATGGTAATTATTGGGCTAACACTTAAAGTCTCAAATCAATACATATCACCTTAGAATAGTGTGATGTCTTTTCAATTATAATCTTAATTTTAATATTTTATAAAAAAAATTGTTTCCCTTAAGTAAGAGGTAAATTCAAAATATTAATCTTTTTTTAAAATAATTTTTGACTTGTACTTCTAAAATAGCACCCCTTTAAAGGGATAAGAAGGGATTAAATTTTATAAATGGTTACCAATATTACCAATTGCACTTTATAAATGCATAAATTCTCTACTACTACTACTACTACTACTACTACTACTACTACTACTACTACTACTACTACTACTACTACTACTACTACTAGAGTTATTAGAGTTAAAAATACAAATTTAACCATATGGTCATAAAATTTAGGGCATAGTAGGAATACAAGATTGCCTAAGAAAATGTGTAAATGCAATTCCAATATTAGTGTTTGTGTGAGAATGCTAATAAAACATGAGGCCATTTATAACTTTATAAATGTTAAAATATACATAATTTATTATCTATCTTTCTAATCACACTAAATAATTATTTATGAGCCCATGTGGCCATCCCAATACACAATGATAGGGACTAAAGAAGTAGAACTAACTACTATGAGGAAGAGGTTAATATATAGTATAAGTAGATGAAAGTTTGTAAATACTCCATATTACTAGGTAATCTTATTATTTGGAAATTATTTGGTTTATATATAATTTCAATAAGTAAATCTTTACTTTCAGGTATTGGATATTTTTTTCACTTTGACTCTACTATTTTATACATGTAAGGAGAGAGAAATAAAATAAAATTTAAAATAAACTTAATTATTATGGAAACATTTATTTGTAAATTTAAAGAATAATGTTAGCAGTTGTAATATCATTATATATAATTAATTATGACATCGAAATTGATATCTGTGTGATAATTACTTGATTTTTTTTCTTATTATTTTTACATGGATTAGTGTTCTACAATGGTATCATTCGGATTGTTCAATTTTACATTCGATATTAAATTTAACATATATTTGACCATCATAGGTGAATTTAAATTTTAATGTCCATTTGATCAACATAAATTTTTTTTCCTTTGCTTGAAAATTTAATAGAAAAAAATGTAATTGTCTTGGCCATATAGTGGAGTTAGGAGCTATTTTAATTTTTCACAAAAATAATTTATTGAGCCTAACACATTGGTGTAATTAGATGGATGATATTTATCAATTGATAGTGGCAAAGTAGAGAAGGTAATGAATTTATTCATCAATATGGTATGTGAAAAATTAAACATAAAAACTTTAAGGTTGATATTGTTTGACATTTTTTTAGATATATGTATTTAAGACATCTATACTAGTATTAAGTTTATAGAAAAATCATAATATTTTGACCATATGATAGACTCTAGTGAATTTTTAGTTTTCCTAAAATACTTTTTCAATCCTAGTATATCAAGGTAGTTGGGAATGTCCTTTTTCCCTGTCAATTAAAAAACTATTAAATAATTAATCGATGTCATATAATAAAATATAAATTTAGAACCTTGAAATTGATATCTATATATGTACTAATATCTATTCCTATTTTAACCTTAATAACTTGAAGAAGTATTTTCATTTTATATTTAAAATGTTATTTTAAACATCTAATTATTTCCAATATATAAAATTAATAACCCCAACACCACCCACCCTCACCCACAAAGGAAAAAAATAAAATAAAATAAAAATCAACACTAATAGATTATGATTTTGATTATATTGTAATAATAAGAAAACACACAAGAACCCACTTAATATAATAAAAAACAACATTAAAATAAGAAAACAAAAAAAACTCAAGTCGAAGGCAAAATAAAATATAATCGACTGATTTTTAGCTTCTTAATATATCTAAATTAATAACTTTTATAACTTTTTTATTAATTTGATTAGGTAAAGGTCGAGGGTTTTGAAATTACTAGAACTTATTAGAAAGAAGATAAAGATATAAAATTCATGTTTAAAAGGGATGCCTCTACCAATGGCAATCTAGTAGGCAAAAAATCAAATAATAGCATGTCAAGGAACAAAAATTGAATACCACCAAATAGAAAAAACTACCTTCCTCCAATAACTTAGTTGTAAAAAATAGGCAATATTTCACAAAACATCTATCTCACTAAAATAACCATGAATTCAAGAGAAAGAAGTATCCTCAGCTACCTATTACCTCAACAAAAATTAACTTTCCATGGTAACCCAGTTGCCTTCACATAATCTTATACAATACTTCTACAAAATTTAACTAAGGGGCCTCTCCCATTTTTCTCTCTTCATCTTAACTTCATCTCAGAGTATGCTCGAGTGTAAGGACATATAAAAAGGATCAACCCTATTTTTTCTACATTTTTTCCCTTTTTGCACCTTGGTCCACTTTCACTTGTATCTCATAACATCCAATTTGATTGATAAAGAGTTTAAAATTGGAATATAGGGTTAGTTAGTTTTTTTCCACTATTGTAACATCGATTGGTTGTGTTGTAGATAAGCCAATTTCTAGGTTCACTTCTAAGGAGATGGCTAGAATAAAGGGGACATGAATTGAGTTCATAGCCTTCCTTGGAGAGATTAAATCCAAAAATAGTTATTATTATGAATGAGGAGGATTTTTAAGTCCCTCATTTTTAACAAGGGATTTAAGATCCTCTAAAGATGAGATAGAATCATCAAAATCAAAATTAACCAGCTCTTCAGTAGCATCATCAACAAACATCGTAAGGTGGGTAGGAAGGGCATATTTCCACCAAGAAGAATCCTTTATTTTTTTGAGGAAGATATAATGTTTTGTAACAATTTTAGTATTAAAGCCACTATGGAAGTGAAATAAAAAGCCTTCATAGTCAAGGAGTTGAGACCAAGAGTGGTCTCTTATTTATAAACTAATTTTTCAGGAAGATTCTTTGAGGCGTTAATATTTTCCAGAATCCTAGAAAAATTAGTATGGGATTAGTTATTTATATCTATGTTTATTTGTATAAATTCAACAAAGGATTTTACAATTGCCTTAAGGCTAGATTCGGTCCAAAACCAACATAAAAAATGAGGTAGGGGAACCCATATGGGTTTTATATTAAGTGGTTTAGTGAGGGGATTAAAGGAATGGTACCATTGTTTGAAGATCAAGGTGTGGTGATTCAATCTCTAAAAATGGTTTTGAATGTTTTTCTTATCTTTAATATTGTGAAAAAAAATAATAAAGAAGCTTTTTGCACAAGGGTATATTTCAATACTACCTATTAGGAATGGTTACCAATGCTTTGATATCCAAGCATGAATATCTTAAATTTTTGGGTAGTGATCCATGAATGTGTAGATGAAACCATAAGCTAAGAAGGATTCTTTCAATCTGAGTACTTGTTGGGATTCCTCTTAAAGATCACAACAAGGTCAATATATGCAAGATTGAGAGGTTTGGGATCTTCTCTTGGATCAATCTTGTAATAGAATGTGTTAGTGAATGAATTGTATCTAATGTTCAGGCTTCTTGCATCCATCGTAAATTATAGTTGTATGACATCCATACCTATGTTTACAATAGAGGCAAAAAGAGGTGTTCTTAGTTCTGATCTATTATCCTAGGACTGATAATAGAAATTATTGCTAAACTATCCAGAGGAACCATTTTTTGCTCTCAATTTGGACAGTACTTCCTTCCAAGTCTAATCCTTTCCATAAATCTATGTTAAGTCATTTGAACACCTTGCATTTTATACAACTTCCTTTAATCGAATAATGTTTTTCATAGTGTCAATCTTACACATAACATTAGTGTTCTACCCAACATCACTAGACATAGAGGGATTTCACCCATTATTCTCCAAGTGAGTGGAAGGAATGGATTGTAAATTTTGTAAGGACCTAATCAGAGTGTTGGGAATTTCCACAAAGTGATGCAGACTCACCATCTAGATGATGAGAGGGAAGAGGTTTTGGGGAAGGCATTTTGAGTAAGATAAGTGATTTATAGTTATTTTTTCTATTATATTTTAAAAATTATAACTTTTATAAATTTAAAAAACATGTAATTTTTTATATTATTTGATTATTTAATATATACATACTAAATAAATAAATGTATTCTCTTTATTGTTTATGTCAGTTTTTAACTATCCGGGCCTTCATTTTAAAAGGATTATTTTTAAATTATTTTAAAAATATTTAGAAGAGTGACCCCTTAAAAAATTTAAAATTAACCATTAAATTAATTTGCATAAATAATTTGAAATTCCACCCCTGGTCCTCACCTCTTCCCATAGACTTCCACATAATCCATAATAATGATGATTTAAATTTTGAAAAAAAAATATATAAAAATTTTGGTGACATGGTCTTAATATTGATTTTATGTTTCATAACGTTTATTAATTTGGTTGTTTTACTTATTAAAGTAGTGTTTATGATAAAATAAAATTGCAAATTTGTATCAATTTCCTCTTATTTCAAATTAGACTAAATTTGATGGTCACGATTTTTTTATAAGTTTAAAGATAAAATTTTTAGACAAATTATAAAAAATCTAATATAAAATTATAATAAATTATTTTAAATATATTTTTTAATCATATAAAATATTATATCATTTGAAAGCCATGAATTTATTGACAAGCAGAGTCAACCATTAAATGTAGTCACTCGTCATGGAGCTTTAAAATATCCTTTTAAGCTAAAAATAAACTTTATTATTTTTTAATAATTTTTTATTGACTACGTATAATTGGAATCGATCTAGATACATAAATACATGACATTCAAAAAATATTATTAAGGAAAAAAATAGGTTTAAAAAAGAAAAAAATCTAACTAAAAGTCAAATGGACATCAAATTCAAGGTTAAATTTATTATGTGATGGTCAAATGAATGCCAAATTTAAGGTTGATATTTTCATGAAATGATCAATTAAACATCAAATTTAAGTTTAATATTTTCATGTAATGATCAAATGGAAATCAAACTTAAAGTCAAAATAAATATGAACCTTTAATTCAATTACATTGCCTTATTGGTTGGTTAGTGGTTAACTCACTAAAATCATACCTTAATTTTGAATTTGTAATGCCCCAAAATTGAAAAAATGAATTCCATGCATCTGATGACAACCACAATAATATTTGGATGGATTCATAAGATATGTAAGAGTAAAAGTGAATAATATTTTTTGAATCATATATCTTAAAATGTTACCTTGATTCTTATTAACCATGTATAAAATATTGAAACCACTATATGTAGATGTATTATATCTCATAAATCATGCCTTGGAGGAGAAATTTTGTGACCCATAATTCTAGTGTGGAATCAAATGTGTAATTAATTGTATCATTCTCAAGGTTGTGAACACATGCACAATTTCGTCAAAAGATGTAACCTTATCTATAAATCTTGAGTTTCATTTTGTTGTTGTTTATAACTAATACTACAACAAGTTTTTTACTCTAATGATGTTGATAATATTTAATTATACAATTCAATTTGTCCCTTATAGATTATTCTTGAGTATGAACCTTAGAATTATTTTTATACTAATTATCCTGATACTTTTTGTGATCCATAGGTGTGAATATGTTGTGAGATAAGTAATCATTTGGGTTGATAAGATTGAAATTTATCTTGAGTTATTTATCATATGTTGGATCTTGTATATCATTGTCATCTCTATCAATTCAATCTGTAACTATGAAATGATGATATTTGGAATTAACCAAAATATGAAAATCTATAATTTTATCCTTTCTCTCCATGGTAATGCATGAATAAGAAAAACCATGTTTGAAAATTTCATAATATTTGATTATGTTTTAGGGATACTCATTTGTAAAAATTCTAAAACATGTTATTTTTTCTATTTTATTCTTTTTCCTCCTTTCTGGCCTTGTCCAAGTTTCACATTTGCATTTTTATGTTTAATTCTTCAAAATTTCATGTATAAGTGTTGAGAAATGAAACCATTAAGTAAATTTATGAAGTTTCCCTAACAATTCACCTAATTCTCATGACATTTATAGAACCACCCTAATGACTTCATCAACCACCATAGCAGTTAGGTTACCTCTACCTATTTAAAAAGATAGTTTTACCATTATTGCATGCCTTTTAAAACAAATTCTCGAGACATATGTTTTGATGTGTTTAACATGATTTATATCATGTTTTTTTTAATATAAATTATCTAACTATAAATTCATAACACTCTTGGTCCTATTTAAACCAATTTAATCTACCTCTTAATTCCAATAATCTCTCAATCAAGTATTAGTTGAATCCCACATGCATAGCTTATCCTTTTTTTACAAATTTATCACTTTCATTAATAATTTGGATCAAATAATTACATTAAGATTTGATTATACATGTTTTTATATAGCTAGAGTCTACCTTCTATATATTTTGAAGAACTCAACTAAAATTTTCAAAATAATTTTTTAGTCATCAATGTGAATTGAAATAAATGTTACCAAAGATTGGCTTAATTGATCAATACAAAAATCTAAAAAACTTAAGGAATAATAATACATTGAATTTAAAATAAACCATAAAGTTTGTATGAAATATTTGACAAAAGCGAAATCATGAAATGGAGAAAAACCCCACAATCTATTAAAAATCTTGCAACAATGAATCTCCAAGTACATAACAAGAAGAAGTTGAGAGAGAGAGAGAGAGAGAGAG
>JARHVA010003773.1:552500-645000 GCA_037957365.1 Torreya grandis
GGTATATCTAGTGGAGATATCAAGATAAAACCCCAATCACTTTAAATAAATTTATATTTTAATCCGTATCTACTTGAGGATGGAATAGGACAAGGGGGACTAGATTGACATTCAATAAAAGAAAAATAGGTGAAAGATTAGTAGTGAAAAAGTCCTCCACCATGACGCTGCATTCGAGAGGATGGTAGTTTTTTAAATGTTTTAATTTATAGAGGATTGTGTGAATATTTCATGGAGTTAGAGGTTTAGTATATGATTTTATGATTTTAGGGGTGTTTTTTTTGGTAGGTTATAGTTTAGTTGCTTGTTGGTTGTCTATTTTCACATGAACCACTAGCTAAGGTAGCTCATTCAAGCATAAATGTTTTATATTTTCTAAAATATTAAATGACATTAAAAACCCAATATTTTACCTAATAAAATTAAAAATACCTATGATAAAGTCAACAAAATATAAATAAAAAATAAAAAAATTTAACTATAATTTAAAAAAACCATGTATTTTTTTAATAATTTATGTAAAATAGTGATCTGGGTTTTTTTTTACATTTTGTTCCTAAATTAAATATTAAAAAAATAATTAAAAACATAATACGCTAGTATTTTAAATAAATCTATATAAATCCGGTTTTAGACTTATTTTAGGTAAAATTGACTAACTTTTAAAAGTAAAACTAGCTCAAAAAACTATTTGATTGAGATACCTAAAACATGAAGTTAGAATATAAATATAATATAAAATTGAGAATATTTATTTTATGGGTTAAGTGGAAGAGTGAAATAAATTTAAAATGATTTATAATGGTTTAAACCCCTACAAATAAATGTAAAAAAAAAAATGAATTTCTCTGCCAAAAACTCTGCACATACTAAAATTTAATATTAATTTTTTTTTGATATCATGAAATAAATGTTAAAAGAAATATATTTAAATTTTGAATATTAAAAATGGAAAAACTCTAGTACCAATGTTATTTTTAAGTGAAAAAAAACCACAAAGCTATGATGAGAGATTTGACAAGTGGGGAAACCATCAAACAAAGAAAAAACTAACGATCTATTAAAAATATTACAACAATGAATATTCGAGCACGTAGAAACAATAAGGTGAGAGAGAGAGAAAGAGAGAGTAACCCAAGATATCATCACAAGAATGCAAGATCAAGAGCAAAATAAATATTATACAACATGAAAAATGAAGGAGAATAGCTCAATAAATAAAACTAAAAGAAATAAAGAGTTACATATGAAAGCTTCAACATATGTACCAAGTGTCCCTAATCATCTTAAAAGTGAGGAAGATGTGTGTGACATGTGAGGAGAGGAGTTAATTGTGAGAAAATTGATCAAATCTAACATTATTGACACTTTAAAAGGCTAAGATAAAAGTAACAATATTTTTTATCTACTCCTCTACCTTCCATTATCATTATCCATTTAAATTCTATTAAAAATAAAAAATGTTCGACCAATGCATAACTAAAAATACAAATCCACCTTCTAGCCTGCCAAGCCCATAACTTCTAGATTTGAGTTTTCCTTTCATTATTGTGTCTATCCTCATAAAATTTAATTCACTCTATGTGTGACATTATTTTGATAAGAAAAACATGATATAAATAATCAATTACTAAAAATCATCCTATCCCACTTCAATCCATTTCCATAACCTACCTTAGACCAATAACTTCACAACCTAGTTCTTATAAATTATATGTATTTTTGGGATGCAATTACATTTCAATTTGATTCCATTAACAATAATTTTTATGTTTCCAAGTTATTTTTTCATATACCTCTACATTTTATACCACTACTAGCTCAAAAATCTATGTGAGTAGCTCATCCAAACTAAACATCCTTTCTAGATATTTTTACTAAACCCATTCAACCACCTTAACCAAACCAGATAAATTAAATAAACCAATAGTCCTTTACCTCAAATCATATCTTCATTATCTTTATTAGGAAGATATAAAAAATTTGAGTGCAAGAAGGTTATCATGTCACTTTAATTATGTAAAAACTTTAGATAATCTAACATGAAAGGTTTCTCATTTTGTGTTTATCGATTTATTTGTTTTCTCCATCTTTCTCTCTTCTTCCACTTATAATGTAGGTGTTCATACACCATTGAATATGTATAGATAATCTTTTAATAGGAAAGTTAACCTTATTATTTATAAAATAAATATTTAACTTCATAATGAATTTTCTAATTTTAATTTGAATAACACATCTAGTCAAAACATGAACAACCAATCTCCATTTATAACTTATTCTTATACCTTGAAAACTGAATTTTATGTGATGATTCAAGAGTTATGAGATACTTTAAAAACCATTAGTAACTACCATGAATTTAATTAAATTACTCTTATTTATATAGATCATATTGACCCTCAAGTTCTAAATAGACCTCTAATCATTATATAAATCCCTTACACCCAAATTAAGGTGATATTTGATCAATACATTGAAAGGATTTGTATTTTATAAGATGGGTTGAATAGATTATAATTAACTATGGACCTTTGTCAAAAACTAATAAAACTAACTCAACCCTATTTGATTAGCCTATGATGACTCCATCAAAGGCATCCAACACAAACTAGTTTATCATGGCCTATTAATCCCTCCATCTCCAACCTCCTATGAGATAGACTCCCAAACCCATAACTAATGCTACACTGAATGAACTAATGTATACATTTGTAGGTAACATTTGATATTTAGAGATAAAATGAGACTATATTTAAATATGAACTTTCAACCAAAGGGTGGCTTGACACCTCTGTAATTGACATAATTCCTCTTCTAGTCATGTTCTACTAAAATCTTAATAACCTTAGCATTATCAACCAACTTCTCTTATAATTGGCTATGCACCATGAAAAAAACCCTAGAAATATTCTTGCTTTCAGAGGATCCGATCAACTGGCATCAAACATTCCCTCATCCAATAAACCTCCTACCCATCTTACTACTTGTGTTTCTTTCTCGTATGATCCCACAAAGAATATGGCACCCACCACACCACCACCCATTATTTATACTAACTACATATGTTTCACCCATACAAGCACCACTTTGTGCACATCCTTTCAAATCTTTATTATCATACTCTCAAATGTCCTCTAAATGCACCCATCTACATAAACATTTTTAGTTATACTATATGACACTTAATTAGGTGATATATTTCACTCCTAGTGGTTTTGTTCCCACTCATTATCTAACTATTCTACCTAAATCTTACACTAACACACCTATATCAAATTTTATAATAATGGGACTTATGATGAATCCTTAAAGGAACCTATAGATCACACCATATGATGAGTTATTTTACAATGTTACTTGCCTAAAATACCTTAGTAAAAAGAGGAAAGAGATCAAAAGGCACATGTTAAAGCATATGTTATAGCCATTATAGATATTTTGCCTTGTGGTGGAGTAGTGGACTAGATATTTCCAAACAATATTAATGGAATTGTCTTATATTCATATTATCCCCTCTCTACGGATTTCATACATTCCTTCCATAAATACATAGGTGAATCTATAAAAGCCTTTGACATGAACAAATTAATTTAAAGTATTTACAAAAAGTTCCTACATGTCAAGAAACAACCTAATATGTTTGTTTCCCATTTTATTACAAGGTGGAAATAATCACTCTACTCCTATATCAATGCTCCTCACATGGATGAAATAGAATTATGTGATATTTTATTATAATCTCTAAACAAATAATCTAAGGAAGAAATATAGAAGCTTCCCTATAGATATTATGAATAAGCACTATAAAGTGAACATAGAATTGACCAAGAAACCATAGATATTGGTCATATATCAAATTCATTAATTTTTTTATCTTAACTAAAATAGTGGGGATTATCAAAAAATAACCAAAGCATCCAAAATAACCAAGGTGTCAAGATTATAAAATGAAGCTATATGTTACGATAGATAGACTGACAGACTAGTTTAAGAAGATATAAATTTTAAATAACAACTAGAATGAAGTTTTGAATAATAATAATAATAATAATAATAATAATAATAATAATAATAATAATAATAATAATAATAATAATGGGGATGTGATAAATATAAACCCTCCACTTATAGTTCATTCAGTTAAAATAAATTATCTACCACCTCTTTAAAATAAATAAAAATACAAATACCAAAATGTTGATCAAAACTAAAATGATTTATTTCGAAACTAATGCTTCTATCAAACTAACAATCAACAAAGATCTAGTCAACATACCCAAAGACAAAATCCAAGGTATTATAATCCCAATGTGTGTTTACTCTTTCATAGGATCATTAGTAATGACATTCCATAATGTACAGATTAAAACAAGTTCATCCAAAGACTACCTGAGGATAAACGATAGGCATATTTAGACATGTATTTTGTGAAACGTGAAAGCATATCCCTAACCTCCCTAATAGGTCTTGTGGAACTTAGAAATGTCAACTTACACATTTATCAAAATTAATTTCCTAATCTAAAACAACATAATAATAAAATACTACCATAATAAAATATTATAAACTAACCCTTACTAACTAGAATTCACAATTTGAAAGCCCATACATCTATATCAAATAATCATGACGTGACCCATCGGTTAGGGCCTCAGGGAAAGGATAGGATGATAAGTGTCATTGAGTTATAAATAAAATAATATGCTAACACCATCACTTGTACAATTTAATATAACCCATAGATTTCCCATATTAAAAATGCCTTGGAGGCTGATAGTAAAGGTAACCTAAAACCTCTACATAACTATGACCTTGTTTCCAACCTCACAAAACAAAATCACACATTTCCTTCATAGACATTCTTAAGAAATAGCCTACCCATTTATTGAAATTATTTAATGCTTTAGGTATTGGATAATTACCTAGTGTTACACCCTCTCCATAAGCCTAGATAAAAAATATAGATTTAGATATGCATCCTCCTATGAAATATTTAGTAGATGCTAACTAGTTTTTTGACCTTAGGAACCTAGCTAAAAACATTATACTAGATAGAAGAGGAGATCTTGCCTTATAATTATAGGTTTGGATTTATAAATATTATGCCAAAATAGAATGGTCAATGATGGATTTGTTGTTAATATAGTCCCTTTCATATTTCTATATACTATTAAATATGTGGTAACCAATAGTTTCATGACCAAGAATACTTTGATAAGTTATGAAAATCTCAAGTTCAATTTGACTGGAACCATATTGATACATGTCAATTTGGGTCCAAAAATTATGATGATTAAATTTTATATCCTAAAAAAGGATAGTAAATACAACATGATCCTAAAGAGGCCTTGAGCTTATATGATGAAGTAAATTCCTTCTACTCTCCTCCAAGAAATTGAATTCTTGCATTTGGGAAAGGTCTTTATTTCCCAAGGCCATCCAAATCCATTCAATATTCATCAAGTAAAAATTAAGTTAAATATTGGTAGTCACATTAATTATTAATTTCTACTAATGGGATAGAAAAACCCCCTCAACCAATCAAGGATAAAGATCCCATCTCTAACATGACATTTTTATATAAAATTGAGCTCAGAGGGTGATAAATTTTCACCAAGTGATAAACTTGAGGAAGTGGGGATTAAAAAATTGTGGGGGAATGGGAAAGGAAAAGCTCAAAATAATACAAACTATGTTTACCAAGTCTATGACTTATATCATTAATATCCTAGAGAAGGATAAAACCACTACACTCCAATTTGACACATGAGGAGTAGGGACTCACAACCTTTCTTAATCTTAACATAGGAACATAAGAAGGGTTTGATACTATAACTATCATTTATATGGTTGATATATATCCAATACTAGATATATGTCTTGATAAATATAATCATTATTCCTCTTCAGTTCATCAATCGATACTCCATTAAAATGGGGTAAAATTACATCCAAGCATGGGGAAAGGAGTTATCCTAATTTTACATTAATGAAAAATCACACAGTTTCGATTAAAAATAAATTTTTAATGCTAAATTAATGGGTCAGATTACAAGGACTTATTGTTAATAATACTCATTTCTAAGAGGATAAATGTCTAAAACATTAAAATTGAAGTTGACTCACAATTTTTAATTATTCATGTTTGGATTTATCAGACCAAAGATGGACATCTTCATCTTTTTAAAATTTTCATGTGTGAAGCGGAAAAAACATGGGATTTTGTTTTCATAAAATCAGATTTATGATTATATTGCCACTTCCTCCTTTAGGTTTTTCCCTCACTAGGTGATACTATAATATTCATTTGTAGTATTCATAAGCCCCTTGTCTAAAGTATGCCAATAAATCCAATTGTATCCCATGTCGAAGATGAAGTTAACCCTATCATAATATGAGGTGAATCTAGAACTTATAAATATTAAAATAAATTCCCATCATCACACCATAAGAGAGGTTTTATTCTCATATGTTATCCCTTGTCCACCCTTAGAATAGATCACTATAATTCATATTCTAAAATAAATGACTATGACTCTTGTAATGAGGAACATTATGTCTTTGAGGTAGGTGACAAATATTCTAATCATCCCCTACCCATGAAGAATTTAAATTAGGGAATGATTCCCTCATAGATGACATAATCAGCATTAACATTAGGACCAAATAACACCCTAATATAATCAAGATTGAATATTCACTCTCACCTCAATTGGAATAATACCATAGTAAATTGCTTATTAAATTATCTAGATTAGTTTCCTTTTCTTACATATAAATGACTGAAATCCAACTTGATATGGATATCCATGATATAGTCAATACACTCAAAGAAAAACCTATCTAATAAAATCTTAGGCTAGTTTAACCCAAATTTGCATTGATGGTAAAAAAAGAGTTCATCAAACTTTTAAAAGTGGGGTTCATTAGACTCATAGACTATACAAAATAGTTTTCTAGTATTCTCCTCCTTCTTAAGAAGAATGATAAAATTAGGATATGCATATATTTATAAAATATTAATAATTCATGTCCAAAGTACAATTTTTTTCTACCTTCCATTGAAATAAACCTAGATTCTACATCTGAAAATGAGTTCTTACCTCTCATGTATGGATTCTCTAGATATAAATAGATTCACATTTTTAAATAATACATATGCAGGACCTCCTTCACCATGACCTTGGGAACCTTATGGTATAATTTTATAATCTTTAGCCTTAAAAATATGAAGTAAACTTACCATATATCCATTATAAATATTTTATGTTGTCTTATTCACTATAAGGTTGAGATCTATGTTCATGATCCTCTCATAAAATTTCAAAATGAGAGTAAACCATATTGAGGTTCTATGCATTATCCTTAAATGCTAGATAAAATATGGTATTATTCTTAAATTTGATAAATACATGTTTGGAGTTCCAATTGGAAAAATCCTAGGTTTCATCATCTCAAAATGTCAGATTGTTATCAATCCTACAAAAATTCATGTAATTATAGACATGACCCATACTAAAGAGTTAGAATTAGGTCATTCTTAGGGAACTAGTTGAAATTTACCTATTAATCCCTAACCATACCTATTGTTTTCATCATGTCATTTCTTTTATCAAGAAAGAGAGTAGTCTAACTTGGACTTAAGATTATCAGGGCACATTTGAGGTAGTAAAATGGTTCCTTATGGCTTTGCCAACTCTTATGGCACCTAAGTATGATAAGACCCTCATATCATATTTAAAGTAAATTGATGTATATAGCATTTCTATGTTTTACCAAAAGGATAATGATGGAGAATAAATATCCATTTATTAATTAGTCTCTCTCTTTTCAACTATGAGACACAATATGCACAAGCTGAAACAAAGAGCTTGGTTGTATTTTTTCAATTAAATTATTGATACATTATATTATGATTTAATAAAAAAGGGTAATTATAAGAACATAATCCCTACATATTTTTTTGGAAGATGTTGGTAATTTCATCATGATTTTGAGTGACTCTAATCTAATGTATTTCAACCAAATTTCTATCAAAGGACAAATGATAATTGATTAGTTGGGAGATACCCATTGGAAGTTGGTGATATTATTTCCACTAACTTCCAAATTGAAGCTATTTTATACATATATAAATCCATGGTTACTTCCTATAAGTGGTATATTAACATAATATATTACTTAATTAAACTATGTCAAAGTCACCAACTCATAATTGAGATGACATCTTCAATCATTACATCTAATTACATGATTCGTGACCAAATATTGTATAGAAAGGATTATGATGATATGATCCTTATATCATTTAACCAAGAAAAGTCTAAGAAAGTCCTTTCCCAATGTCATAGATACATTTGTTGTAGATGCTTTGGAGTTTATGCAACCACTCCTAATATGCACAAAATTGGTTATTGTTGGCCTACCATCAAAAAATAATGTTGTAGAATACATAAGAAATGTGAGTAGTATTTTAATTTATCCCAATAAATTTAAATTCCTACTTGGGCACTTTAGCCCATTATTATATAATTGCCCTTATCCACATATAGTTTTGACCTATTGGAATGTTTTTTGCTTTCTTATTATAATTTTCACCATTTCATTATCATGAACACTGAGTATTTAAAAATTGAGTGGAAATAATGCCATTTAATATGGTCACCATATCATTAATTATGAAATTAATTTTGAATTAGAACATTTAGAGTTTTAGAGTTTATTGATAATGAATCCCCATTTAATTATCCTAAGTTATGTGAAATATGTAGTAAACTATTTATATCACATCACATGACCTGTTTTTATTACCATCACACACAATTTCAATTTAAGGTCATGAGTAAAATTCTAAAATAAATATTTGTCAAGATTGTATAAGCAATAAAAGGGACTAGCATCTTCACCTACATCTAGCATTGTTAACTTATATGATGAACATTCACATGCCCAATGATGTAACCCACTAATATCTTATTTTTTGAGCTAAATAGATTATACATATTGAGTTATAAATCCCAATAATTATAATTTATAATTATCACATCCTAGATCAATTAGAGTAAAAAAAACACAAATATAACTAAGCTACAAAGTTTCAGATGAGAATTAGATTATAGCTGCACACAAATAATTCTATTATATAGTTCATACATCCTAGAAGTATAAGAATAATGTTCATGAGTACACTATAAAAATTGGTTACCTCATCTCCAGACTCGATAATATAGTTTATAAAAAGAAAATAAAATGTCTAAAATTCAAACTTAATTATTTATGCCTTTATTTGGTAACATAAGACTTTTGCAATGGATCTTTTAGATTATACAACTCTCAGGGAAAGGAGTTCATTGAATTTTTGAACTCTTTTATCTTTAAGAATTATTTAATATATATCTTTTGTTCCAAATTTTACTTTTTTAATTAATAAAGCCTTCATTTTAGTGTTTTTATTACATTTCATCTATTTTGATATGTTAATGGTCTAGCCACAAATTCACATGATTTTTTTTTCAAATGTAACATATCAATCTATCTGTCCATATTATCCTCTTTAATTTTATAATATAATTAAAAAAATAACATAAATTAGGATTATAATTTTAGTTATTATAGGTATTGTACACTTTATTCCCATACATCTTCTTGCAATCTTAGATACTCTATCCTAAAATGTAGTTTAGAAGCTTGTTAATGGTAGAATCCCACTATATTTTTTACCATAAGAATTAACCCTAACATGCTTAAACCAGGTAATATTATCCACCTATCTTGGTCCTTGATGATGAACCCTTCCATATTAATACATTCACGTGGCCATGTTTTTGGGATAAGATATTTCTATAAAAAAGAGACTATAAAAAATCATGCCTACACAAATCCAAAGGTAATACTACATCTCTCACCCTTAAGTGATCCTTGGTGATGATACCTTACACATTAATATTTTTTGAAGTTAGCATTATGGGGAGGTTTCCTTACTCTCTTATATTTAATATTTATGATAACCCCTAAAATTTTCCTAGTTGCATGAGACTAAGTGTAGGGAGTAGTGAAAATGAAAAAAAATAAAGAGAAAAAACAATGCAAAAAACATCCCAAAAAAATAGGAACATCCCTCCTTTTACAATACTTATATTTATATTATAAAATAATAACATCCCCCCTTATACCAATTCTATCTTGGTTGGCCATTCTTGATCTAGGTCTATATAATGCCCATAAAACTAGTGTTCTCTAAGATTAAAAATAAGTATAATCATACCAATAATCATAATAATTCAGTCAACCTCTTATTCCATGTGAAATGTTAATGTGTAATTTTCTTAATTTACTATTCCACATATCACATATCCAGTTAATTCCATACTATAAATTGAAAGTCACTTGTCACATAGATAAACTAGATCAACCATTACCCACAAAACAATCATCAATGCATTTATATTTTTTCAATGTGAATCATATTATATTTTCATATAATATATTTTAATACTCAAATTTAAGTAAATATATAAATTTTTTAACAAAAAAAAAAAATCCATAGTAGTTCATCACATTCCTATCCATATAAGGTGCATTATTGTGTGTGTGTGTGTGTGTGTGTGTGTGTGTGTGTGTGTGTGTGTGTGTGTGGGTGTGTGTGCGTGTGTGTGCGTGTGTGCGTACGCGCGTGTGTGTGTATTCAAAAGACAAAAAAGAATGATAGACAAAATTTAAAACCATTAAAACCAAAAATGGGTCATATCCATATATTAAATGATTTTTATCCATCTAGTTTTATATTAATCTTCTCTCTTCCAAGATGGAAAGAGTGTCTAAAACATCAAAAATCAAAAAATAAAGTCTAAGCTCACAATTGTAGTTAGCCCATCATTGGGATACTAATAAAGTGGAATTATTATGGCTCTTTCTCCTCATCTAAAAAGGTCTATATGATAGATTTAAGATGAATATTCAACAAATATTTCTCCAATAGACCATTACTATAGCTATGGAAGCTTAAACATACAAAGAATAAAGTATCTATTAACAGAAATAGATTAAAGAATGTTGATAGTATTCTTATATATTATTTCATACAATATATACTACTAGAGTGCCTATAAATAGGAGAGATAAATGGGTTAACCTTTCCCAAAATAGTAATAACAACATGATGGGAAAGGTCCAACCATGTACAAACATTAAATAAGGAGTAAATCTCCAACATACCTAAGCACATGTTGACTCAAGCTAGTGATTAACTACAATACCCTCCATTAATATATGATTAGGGAGAGAAAAAATTGATATGGGTACTAGGACTGATGAGGATAACCATATACAAATGATCTCTCATAAATTGGAGAAAAAAAGAGAAAAAGTGTAGGAAAAACTCCCTTCCAAAAGTGAGAAAAAAAGAAGAGCTAGATGTCCCCCAAAAGATGATGTTGAATCAATCCATATACTAGGTACTCAAAATTCATAAAGTAACCTAATTAACATGAGTGTTTTTAATACATTACTTGATAACAAAAATAAATGACACTGGGCTTCATCAGAATAAACTCAATTAAAAAGACTGTTAGTGGTGTCAAAACTTCAAAAGAGTACTACTTGGTGCAAGAGACACTCAACACCTAAGATTAAGGATATATACCCCCTATTTTTGAATAGGTGGAGTGATACTAAAAAATATGAATATATCCCCCCATAATGCTAAATGGGTGGAGTGGAGTAAAATGTTCTACATGAGTGGTCCAAATACACTACTAGAATATTAAATAAGCTAATATTATATACACCAAAATAGTTGCATATCATGTTGAAAGAGACTATTGACATATCAAAAAATATAAGATGAAATTGGGATTCACCATAATAGATACACTTCAAGTTATGGGATACTTTCAATATCAAAAACATGGTGTCAAAAATATAGATAAAATCTCTCAAATAGATGGCCTTGGTGGTGATAGAAGAGACTAGAAAATTAAATAGTAAAGCGTGCAGAAATTAAGGTACACACAATTTAAGATACAATAGTATGTAAAATAAAACTCCCCATGGAAATTTGTAACATACTATGAGTACAATATATTCCATACATAAAAATAATAAATGAAAATAAGGAATACACTAGGATTCCCTAGAATAGCTCCAAACAATGAGACTATTGAATAATTATGAGAATTACTCCAAAAACAAGGGAGAAAAAAAGTTTCTACATAAAAAAAGGAAAGGAACTAATAAATGAGCCTTGATGGAGGCATGACACAAAGTAAAAGTGTGTCAATGTTCCAATGCATAAACTAGAATATAACATGTTGTGGGTTGATGAAATCATGTAGAAAATGACAAAAAATCCATCATGTATGAAAAAAACACACTCAAAAGGATTATGTACCAAAAATGACAACCTTAAATCACACATAAAGGGACATCAGACTCATCCAAAAATGATTCTAAGATAGTGGAAAGTATAATATTGAATAAGGAATCAAATCCCCACAGATACATGAAAGTAGACAAGGTTGAAATAGCAAAACTCCAAGGTTGTTGTATTATGCCCCCCTAAAAAAAATTTGCACTTAATATTTTAGTGAAATTATAATTAAATAGGACCAATGGAAAAATCATTTAAAAAATCACTTTTTCAAAAAATGACACTCAAAAGTGAGATACCAATCAAAAGTTATTGTAACTCCCATTCTATGTCATTACTAGCCCAAATTAAATAAAATTACACAAACAATAAATGTGTTAAAGACCATAAAATGGTCTACCACTTCAGTAAAATGTGGCTAGTGGGATTTTATCCCATGACCTCCCATGTGACAATGGTCTACCAAAAAATGATTTATCACTTTATCTTTTGGGTTGAAATCTATCTTCAAGAAGACTTTTTAAAGGGAAAATGCAATGAAAAAGACTGATTCAAAAATTGTAAGGCCAAATTCAAGGATGAAAATATGATGTAAAGCTATAAAAACTCATAATATCATTTTTATTTTTGGTTTTATCTAAATAAATCTCTTTTTACTACCTCAAAAGATGAAAATATAGCTCTACTTTGATTCTTTGCAAGAGCCAGAAAAACTACTTGATCGGTCCTTATTTTGACATCCCAAAAGGTTATATGACCTAATTCACAATGGTATGGCCTAATTTTGTATGAAAGTAGACTAAACATTCTAACCTATCCAAGAATCATATTTTAGTTTTTATATTATACAGATCCAAACAAAAAAAAACCATATGCATATGAAGATGATGAACACAAATTATAACAATGCTATTTGAAATACAAAAAGAGCTATATAGGTTGATCTAAAATGTTTACAACTAGAATTATATGAAATATGGGACTGTTATCTATCCATACCAGGTTTCATATTGGAAAAATCATATTCATATAGCCTATTGTGATAAAAAACCATACAGGTGGTAGGGATATACCAGCAAACAAACGAGCATGTTTTTTAGTATAAGGGATGTATGGTTTGGTCTTGGGTGATTTTACCAAAATATATAGGACATAAAACTCATCTTTATAATCACCTATGATTTTATATTTGTATTTTGATACATGTACAGCCATAAACCATAAAAAACATTCATAAATTTCCTTAAAATATTTCAAAACATAATTAAAACATAGGTATATAAAAAAATCACATAATGGTATAACCTAAGATCTATATGATCTAGTCAATGGAAAAAAATATATATCAAATATACATAAAAAACACCTCGTAAAAAATTTAATGTTATGGCTATACAACCACATATCTAATTAATTCAAATGTAAATCTTCATAATAAAAACATATATTTTGAAGACTACAAACTATAACAAAGGTAAAACATAGAAGTGCTAAGTAATGGATATTTGATACAAATATGATGCCATTATAGTGTTTTAAAAACTCTTCAACTAATATCTCTCTAGCACCCCATTATTACAACCATGGAAGCTTCATCATACAAATAATAAACTATATATGAATAGAAATAAATTATACAATACTAATACTATTCTCATCTTCTCCTTCATACAAAATGCACTACTAGAGTGCCTATAAATATGATAGATAGATGGGTTATCCTTTCCCAAAATAAAAATAAAAACTTTATATAGAAAACTCTAACCATGTACAAACATTAAATAAGGATTAAATCTCAAATAGACCTAAGTGTAGATTAACCTAGGCTATTGATTAACTCCACCACCAGATGTAGAGTGGCAAGGGATTTGGTTCCTACTCCTATGTTACTTTCCATGTCCCTTATTAGGATGAATCTCTTATCATTGTATGTCTGATTTAAGAGGCTCATTCACCTATTATTATGATATCTTCCTCTTCCTTTTCATTTCTCATGGTTTGATCTCCCAGATAGACATGGCCTCCCCATGCTCATACTCCTATCTCCTTCCCTCTCTTTTAGACACTAATAGTTATTATTATGGCTATAGCTATGGTTATGTCTATGGTTGTGGGTGATGATACTATTGGTGGTCACCAACTAGTACCCCATTATCTAGTGGTCTAGGAAACCACACTACACCCCTAAATATATTTATAGGGTGTTAAAAAACATGTCTTCATTCTTATTATCTATTGTCACTATCTTCTTTAGTAATATTAGTATATTTTGTCAATGGATGCCACTCTAGACTCCCAACTTGTGCATCCTTGATATCTCACTCCCCTATGTAAAATACATGGGGAATGAGTATGTTAGATACATATTTAAACCTAAAGTAATTTATCGCCCTATGAATATGATTCAACTCTACCCATCTATGCCTATCTTGAACTTATTACATTATCTTCCTTTACATACCATGATGTAGTAATGTAATCAAATATATATATCCATGTCATGTTCCTTAAAGGTGGGATATATATCCAATTGGAATCTCTATATATCTGTTAAAATCACAATATCTACACCCCTCTCACAAGGAACTATCTTCTCATACACCCATCACATGATGAGTATCAACTGACAGATGGATAGTGTTACCCACCATGAGATCTACTACAAATCCTTGTATTTCAAAGATATCATATCTTAAGCCAAATAAAATTAGTGACTCCACTCTAATAGAGGTCAACTATAAATAAAAAACCTTTCCCCTTGTCCTCTATAAACCATGCATCCAATATCTTAATAATGGATTCATGAAGGTTTTGGATCCAACCCTATCAACCCCTTATAGGTTAACCCCCTACTTGGCACCCACATTAGGTCCGTCTAGATCCCAAATATATTTCACCTTTCCTTGGGTGTCATTTCTATCTAACTCTTATCAAAGTACAATAATCCCACCCATAACTAAGAACCCTAGTAACCTATACATATTAGCCAACTTAATGGTCCACTCCCTAGTAGCTTGTTGAAATCGAAAAGTGTTCTGAACCACATCCAAATAGGGAAACAAATATTTCAATATATTTTTGGTTGGGTAAATTATCCCCACTTTTTTAATACTTGATAACCCTACCCTATCCAAAATAGTTGTCTACTTCATCGTGAGTATCTTAATCCCCATCCAGAGCCATTCTTACTCCATAGCCCTAATCCAACATATATAAGCCCATTGTAAACACAAAGAAAGTCCTTAGTCAGACATTTTACCTTTAAAACATTTTTGACCTATGCAATTATAAAACCACCACTATATGTAGGTGGTTATTTGATAACCATCATAATATATTGTAGAGTTATTGGTATTTATATACCAATAGTTTCAAAAACATTTTGATGGTTGTGCAACCTCTGTAATAAATTGGAAAAACCATCCTTAAACTTTGGAAATTCTACAACCACTTTGGAAATTATCCAACTCTCACTATAAAAGCATAAATATTGCTAGACAAATACTGGTATTTATTCTCCATGATTGATAGTATTGATTGCAATTCCCCTACACCAAAAAAATCCAAATAAACGAGCATAAAAACATAACATTTCCAAAAAAACTATTATTTTTTGAGATATTACATTACCACAAACATCCCAAGTAACAAAATTCAAATTTCACAAGCCCTATTATAGTTATTTCAACAAAATTCAAAACATATATTTTTCAAGAATCAAAAGAAGTTATTAGTGCCTACTCCATCCCTGCTACTTCTAGTACTCATGTTATCCTATCCTATCACTCTTATTTCCACTATACTTTTACATGATTCTATCCCATGAATTTTAAAGCTCAAATTGTAGCAACGTAGAACTGAAAAAAAAAAATTCTAAATGTGGAAGGTTTTTAAATTTATAGTTTATTTATTTGACTATTCTATTCAGAATTTTTTTTTTCAATTTTGGAAAAATTCTCTTAAAAAATGTATTTATTACATATTTTTTTGAATTTACATGTTTTCTAGATCTAAGCTAATATCAAATAGATCACATGATAAAAATCATAATGTTTAATTTTGTATTTTTTTATTTCTAGAATTTTGCTTTCACATTTAGACATGTACGTTGACATCTCTTCAAATAACACTAAACATAGTTTATTGAAAAAATGGTTCAAGTTGTATTTTCATCTCCAAAAAATGGTATGTAATGCATGTAGGTGTTTTTATCAGTTAGCATGCTTTCTAATTTATCTATTAAAATTGTAATTGATTCTAACTTCCTCCTTGTAGGACACAAAAGAATATTAGTTGGCCTCACTTTACTAAAAAGATGATTAAGATAAGAAAACATATTTAGAATATATATATTTTTATTTAAAGTTAATGAAACATGATTTATAATTAAAATAACTTTTTAATAGTTTATATTAGATCAATTTTCATACACAAGAAACATAAATGACAAATTTACATCTGCTCTTGCATTCAAGAAATAGACTTGTAGAATTTAATAATTAATTGTATCCACTTAAAATAAATTATAGACATATATTTAATTTTTATGTATTAATTTTAAAAAATTAATTATTATTCCATTGAATTAATATTAAAATGATAATCAAGACATTCATTTCTAGCAAAAATACTTAAATTTATGCACTTCAAGAAATCACAAAATAAACAAATACTAGTAATTTCATTATTTAATTTTAAATTGATAATCATAAAAAAATGCATAAATTTTATTATAAAAATTATAATATTTACCTTTTGTACTTTCAATTCTTTCATTTATCAGCATTAACGTAGTTTTTTTTTAAAAATCATTTCAAAAGATTTGCGCAACACAAATAAGTAATAAATTTTAATGAAACAAAACATTGAATTCAAAAATTAAAAGCATACACTTTTGTAAATATAATATAATTAACCATATAATTCAAAGAGAAACCAAGCAAGTCAAATATTGATTTCCAAAACATCAAAACAAATGCTTCCTCGCCATTGAATGATGTTTCATGAAAAACATCATTTTCACAAAGTAGGAATGTTAGCACAAGTACTAACCCCTATATCAATAACTAAAATTCAATGTGATATAGTATCTCATATCAATATAAAATAATTTCACTCTAATCCTCTACTTAACATTTTTATTATCTATTTAAACATTCATCATGAGATAAATAGATAAACTAAAACCCAACTAGAAAGATAAATTCACCGTTTAGCCCACCAAATCTATAACCTCTATACTTTAATTTTTATTTCAAATTTTTTGGTGTAGATGCATCAAATATAATTTGATGCATAGATAAATTTTTTTAGGAAATACTTACATGATAGACAAAATTAGATACCTAGAATCATCGAACTCCACTTTAATCATTTTCAGAGCCTAGCATAGACCATAATGTTTGTTACCTAGTTATATTGAATAGTAGATATTTTTGAGACATAATTACAGCTCAATTTTCTTCTAGTAATGATCGTTTTTATGTGAGTGGGTTATTTTGGTATAGATATGAACATCCTCAAGCATTAGCCATTCAAAATCCTATGTGGGTAGCTTGTCAAAACCAACTAGGCCTTCCTACTCTTCATGTTTAAACCATTCATCCACCTAAATCAAACCATACAAATAGAATAAACTAATAGTCCCTTTCATCACATCATATATTCATCTAATATATCATCCAAACCTCAATAATTGGAGTACATGAAGGTTAGCATCATTTTTCATGTCTATAGGTAACTTGTAACACTCTATATGTATCTTTTTTAATGATCATAGTTTATTATTTTTCATATTTTATACTTAATTCACCTACTCGATATGTATATATTTAATACCATGGGATGGGTTGTGCTGGAAGAATTTTAGAATGATCTTCCAAATGTGATTATGATTGGTCCTCATTAGTATATTGGGATAAGTTATGATTTATCAAAAAGGTCATCCTCTACTTCTTGTAAATAATAATGGCCTTCATGCATGAAAATTAAACATATTTTCAATGTGATTGGTACTAATTCGATGGCATATATCAAAGTTCATCCCAATAGTAGGTTATAATTCAACTAATTAAGCATAATGTTGGAGGAAGTAGGTACCATCATGAGATCTATTTTTATATCCAATGATATGGTCCCAAGTATTCGATGTAGAGTATTAATAAATTATTTTTTTATTTATTTTATAAACATAAATCATACTCATACCCAATTATTTTAATGAATTAGTCATATGTATATTTAATCATTATTTATTATCAATCAATAAAATTTTGACACATTTTATTTTAAAATTAACTAAAGTGAATACTAATAAATTTGGCTCAATAATGTGCTTAAAAGGTAAGTATTTATTATAAAAGTTAATAAAAAATTTATGCATCTTTTAATGTATTCATGATCAAAGTAAAATATGTTTGTTCTATAGCACTATGAATAAGTCCCACGTAATGCCTCATATATGATGTCCTTGTAAATGGTTGATCTCCTTAGTGATTAAAGGATTAAAATTTTGGAGTGGGTATTATTCATTGATAAATGATGACATACCTTTTAGGTTGAGTGAATTCTCCTATGGGAGGTAGAGGGGGTTAAGGAGGAATATGTTGACTACCTCCATTTAGGGTTACCCTTTCTCTCCTAGTGGTGATATCATGAGAGACAATTAATCGAATATTGGTTGCAAGATGGTAGTTGAAATAATTTATAGGTATAGGGGGTGAAAAAAGGATTCATCCATGCCCTTTGGTTCGTATTTTTAAAATATCAAAAATTGGATTGGATATTGGAATAATATGATTTTAATAAGTCTTGTAATTATTCATTATTGATTTTAGATTTATTGGATTTTGAATATTTTATGTATCCAAATCATTTCCACCTTTTTTGTGTAGACAATAAAAGAGGTGAAATAATAATGTGTTCATATTTCCATAATCCCTTTCATGTGTATCAAATTTTTTGTAAATATCTCAATCCAATATCGTATTGGGTCAAGTTTGGATCATTGGCTCAACAAAAAATTGGGCTAAAATTTTAAAAATACATGGTATGGGAGTGGTTAGGGTTTTTATATTGGTTATGGACATTTTCAATTTACCAAACCCTAATGGATCAATTAATCCAAAAATGAATCCTACTCTTGATTGGAAATCAAGCATATAAGTAATGCCTTTACAAGGGTCAAATAAAGAACTCACAACTCCAAGAACTAGTGAATTATTCTTTGGAATAAAAAATAGTTTTTTAATTAAAAAAAAGTGGATATAAGAAATAAAAATTATTTTAGTACCAGTTTCACTCTTCATCCTCTAGGATGAATTTACTAAAAAAAATAAATGTTAAATTCTAAAAAATCCATACATTATTTTTTGTATAATTTTTTTATCCACTCAATATGACTATAAAAATCCTTGTAGTGTTTATAAAAAAGATCTATTTTTATCTAAATATCAACAAATCAAAGAATAATACTTAAAGGAGAATGAGTCTTAAATCCTTGGCTGAATTTTTTTTAAATGATTTGTGTGGAGTTGAAGGGAATACCATAAATTTGGTCTAAAATAAAACCCTATGGCCAAAATCTAAAACTCTATAAGAAAGAAATCCTAAGGGAAATTTGAGATTTATCATGGTTCAATATGTGTATAGGTTCACCAATATGTTTTACCCTAATTTGGTTTTATAACTCTAATAGGATAGAAAGCTGAAATGCAATTCATATATTACGATTTAGAATTCAAACATACATTTATATGTAAGAAAATAAAACTAATTATAATGATTTGACAAGTGGCATATGCTAAGTATAATAAGTATAAAATCAGGATGAGTACTTAATTTTTTGGGTTGAATGTATAACTGTTACTATATTATATAAGTGGAAATCATACTTGAGCATTATTTTGACTAGTATAATTCAATAATGTTGTTTTTGTCTGCACATGGTTGGTTCTATTGGATCTAGGTTAGTATCTTCAATTGATATTGACCTATGTTGTTTAGTTTTGAACCAAGTGGAAATGATGGACTCTTACCATATGGTCACCTTCACATGTTCTTGCATGCTTTTTATGTGTGTTTTTGAACCCTGATGATGTGTACAACTCCATAAATTATTCTTCTTCACCTTGAAACCTTAGATGTCCTTATGAGGGATAGAAAGTTTGTAAAAATTAATAAATTATAATGGAATAAGTTCACCCCAATCACCTTCATTTGATGATTATCCACTACCTATGTATCAAATAATTTAAGGATGGAAACCAAGGCACACATGATTTTCCCACCTAGTGTGATTGTGTAATTCTACTTCTTTACCATGTATATGCAAGTAATAATTTGGATTTGATACTTGATAATTATTTCTTTCACTTGGATTGTATACACTTGAAACTTAGCTTGTGACTCTTCCTAGTGATATAATGGTTGATTAGGACCAAACTCATAAGTTAGCATGTAAGTGTTATATAATGGTAGATTAGGACCAAACTCATAAGTTAGCATGTAAGTGTTATATAATGATAGATTAAGACCATGTTTGTGAACTCAAGTCATGCATGGTAAATATGTGTCATTCTTGTCATTGTCAAGTAGTGAATACTTTATTTTAGTATCTATTATATGACATATAATAATGTTACACCATATTTTTCTATGTAATTCACCTATATGTGGAATATTCTCTATCCTACAAAAATATGTTTCATTGTACATTCCTTACATATCTCAAGGGGATAGTCATATTGTGCATTTATTTTTATTTCTATTTTGATATTTCTTATGTCAAGCTAATGACATATTATTCATGATATATGATTTAGGGATTATATTTTGATGACTTCATGGTTTTAACTATAATATCCAAAAATTAGTGTCTAAACAATATAATGATTTAGATTTAATTTTGGATTTGGAGGTTTATCACCTCAAGACATACAAGGTTCCAATGTCGCTCCAACATTTTTCTTCTTTAGTTGTATGATACATGTACAATAAATCCATAAGACTTTTGCCACATACCAAGGACAAAAGAGGTATTTTTATATAAGTAGTTAATTTCATATATATTCATTTCCTATTTTTGGGTGCATCCATGTTTGCATAGGAAAGTTAAATGTGATTTCTTTTCACTTTTAGGACTCAATATTCTAACACTTTTAGACTTGAAACAATAATTCCTTCTAATTTCTCTTTATTTTTTATGCCATTTACTTTATGGCTAAACACACCCCTCAAAGTGTATCTATTTATATAAAACTAAGAATTACCCCTTGACATTTAGTTGGTGTTATTTCATGAGTGTTTGACACATTTGTATATGTATCGCTGATTGATCCAAATTGAGCATTATTTAATCATGATATCAATCTCTATGGTTTTAAACCTTCTTTCAGGTTTCCTTGAGCTATTTTCTTAAGCCATTTTGAATTTATTGATTCCTAGTTAGATGATTCACACTTTAGAAAAAAGAATACTTTCACTTCTTTTTTCATGTGTCCATCCACCCTTTTCTATGTTTCTTGTTTCTAGCATATTAGAAGTTAACATGGACAGAAATATCAAAAATGTTTGAATTCAATCAGCCTATGAATAGAAAATTAGTTAAGTTGATCCGATAATCAATCACACTCAAGCACTTCTCATTTCCTAAGTAACATTCTATTATGGAATAATCTTAGAACACTTATTAGAATCTTATGTTTTATTTTATTTCTATTATACAAAATTTATTTATAAACATCTTTGATCTAATTTGAGGGGTTTGATATACTAATATATTCATCTAACATATACCCAAAACCTAAACCTTTCAAATTTTAGATTTGTAGATTAGTAATATAATAAGAAAACATGGTCATACCATGTAAATTAAAGGCAAGAAGACAAAACAAAAAAACATGCAAATATTTTTGACAAATCAAGTTGGCATGACCAAGATTATTTTTAAGGATATAGAATTAAAAGCACATATACCATCTAAGAAGGTATCTCAAATCTCTTCTAGATTTTAGTGTAATAGTAATAACAACTTGAATTACACATTTACAAGTCTAAATTATTACAATAAATTTAAGATTAAAACATAAATAACACAAGGGTTGCTACGTGCCTTTGAATTATTTTTATATTGATAACTATTCTATGTATATATTTGCATGTAAATATACAATATAAGTTTAGTTAGGCCATTATGAGATTCTGATTCCTGTATGGTGTCATGCTTGTTAAGCTTACCTAAAATAAAATTCATGTTCATAATTTATTCTTAAGCATTTCATGTCATAAGCTACTCTACTTAGTATTTATTGCATCTAATTAATGATTATAAAGTGAATCACTGAAACTTCTCAAAAATAGAAATATAAAATATTAATTAAGGTATAAGAAATACCAAATCTAGAAGTAAAAAAACAAAGTCAAATGCATAGAAGAGATGAAATTTTACAAAAAAGAATAGAAAAGAAGCATGTAAAAAAAAATATAATTCCAAGTCAATTCAACGAAAGATGGTATGGATAGGACATGTGCCTCTGCTTAACCATTGTACACATTGAAAGAAGTCTTCTTTCAAATATAATTCCAAGTCATTAGACCCATCGATCAAGCAAAAAGATTGGACACGGATATAATTCCAAGTCATTTCAATGAAAGATGGTATGGATAGGACATGTGCCTCTGCCTAACCATTGCACGCATTGAAAGAAGTATTCTTTCAAATATAATTCCAAGTCATTACACCCACCAATCGAGCAAAAAGATTGGACACGAATATAATTCCAAATCATTTTAGTGAAAGATGGTATGGATAGGACATGTGTCATTGCTTAACCATTGTACACATTGAAAGAAGTATTCTTTCCTATTGGGATCGATATTATCAAGTCCAGAGATAAGGATGGGGAGAGAATCATGGAGGTCAAGTGCAATACTGTCAAAGCATAAAGCAAAACACAGATGAGAAATGACAAGAAGATACATACAAATAGAAAGGCACTCATCATTTCCAAATAGTTATATTAATAACATGTTTAAAGTTATGAAATATTCCCAAGTAACACCTCTAAGAATATTCTAAAATTAACATGTTTTTTTTTTTAAAAAACTTTACAATTGTTATAATTACATATATTTAAAAAAAATTGATTAACTAAATAAAAATAGACTACTTAAAAAATGAAATAATTAATTATTTATTTTAACAAGGACTAATAAAAATATTATATTCTACATTTCCAGCACTCAAACATTTTGAGGTAGGCATATTTGTCTCCATACCATAGATACCAACCCGATTGGATAACCCTAAGAGAATATAATAATGTTGGAAGCCCACCCTCATACGTCCCACGACCCACGCACACTTTCCCGAGTATTAATCACGACGGCAGCACACTTTTGTTTTTTTTAAATTTCCTTCACAATTTAGTATTTTTTTGTTTTGTTATGGCGCTGCGTGCGAGAATAATATTGTTAGAGCTGCCACCTGAGTTGTATATAAGATCATTGACAACGAAGTTTAATTATAATATTGGAAAGACAACAAACCGCTCCTCGCCTTTCATAAAATAACGCCGACCATTATTAGACTTATCTTTTATATTATTTCATGACTTTAGCTACACTGAGCACCACCGATTGATGATGCATTATTTGATACTGATGCTTCGAGCTGTTACTTAAGATTCTACCGGCCCAGATACTATGGTTTTTTAACCTTTTCTGATAATTCCATTTAATCAAAGCAATAAAGTGTTTGAAGCATAGAAGCACAGAATGTTTAAAAGTATAGTACAGATCTCCATTATTAGTTTTCATAGTGCGTTCATTTTTATCTGTTTGTCAACTCAATTGTCTCAAAAGGAAAATGGGATTGGGAAGGTTAAGATTGAAGGGAAGGGCGGATTCATACCGAAAGCTGAAGAAGTGTGAAGCTGATCTTGAAGAAAGACGACACCAAACTGCTCAAAAACTGATAGAGAAAATTTTGAAGAGGGCAGATCCACCAAAGCGCAAACCAGGGATGAGGATACGGTTGCGCAGATTTGGCATAAAAGTGGGAAGATTTGTGCTTAGCAGATTCATGATAATCAGATCGATCAACATAAGATTTATTGCTTGGGTTCTGTTATGTTTTTCCTCGAAGAGAAGAAGTCTGGCTATTCGTTTCTGCAATTCAGACAGTGGAGTAATGAGATCGCCTCTGCTAGAAAATTAATCTGCTTCTTTGTTATAAATCTACTTTCCAGTTAGAAATCTATATAAATCTGGTCTAAAATTCAATTGGATCATGAATAAAGCCAAATGAGATCTAGAATGGAGCCAGTGACTGAATAATTAGGGAACTGCGGAGCATCAGAATCTGTTATTGTTATTTTATTTTTTTGGCTGAGCGTGCGCTTTTCACTGATTAGCAACCTACAGAGAGACTTTAAGTAGATTTATCTATACACGAAAACTATATATTCTCAGTTAATTCTCCGTTCTCTATATAAGAAGTATATAAGGTTTCAAAATGCAGGAGACCTACACTGCCATACATACGCCTTCATTGTTCAACTATTACATATTTTTAACTTATTTCTTCTCTTTACCTCATCATTTGGGAGGGTTTGGAGTGAGTTTGAAACTGTCTACTTTAAATTGGTAAGCACTCAACTGTATGCTATGCATACTACTAACCACACCGTTTTCTTTATACATAAATTTTATGATAAATATAACTCATTTAATTTAATTTTGAATGTCAATAATAATATAAAAATTGTCTATTTATAAAAGCCTATTTAAGCCTCTTGTCTATTTATAAAAGTCTGTTTGTTATGGAATAGAAGTCATATTAAATATTAATGATATATGGGAAGGAGATGAGGAGAGTTCATGATATTTCTACAGGGTCTGTCTTGATTGAAATATCCCTTCTCCCCACAATTTAAGATTAGATTTGGTTGGTTTGGTTTTTTTTGTTTTTGTTTTTTTTTTGGGAGTGATTTCTATCTTAATCTAGAGTTCAAGCTTATATTTGATTAGCTGTTTTTGAATTATTTTGAAATTAAATAAATGAGAACGATAAAGTTAGAATAATGTTTCATTTTGATATGCAGTGTTTAAATTGAAAAGGAAAATATGACTCTTTTTCGAATCATTATCTTCTCTCGAACGTCAAAACTTAATGTTAGGTTTGATAATATATTTAGGAGTTACTGTAAATTTGAAAATAAGAACAGTATGGCGAGTAACTGTTTTAAAAAAAAGAAATTATTAATTTATTATTAAAGATATATATATATATATGTATGTATGTATGTATGTATAAATTAAAATTGTTAGTTGTGTGTATAAAAATATATTATCTGGAATTATTAATTTAAAAATATGTAAAACATAATTAAAACAAATTTTAATTAATTATATAATAAAACAGTAAAGGAAATTTTGTTAAACTTTCCCCTTTAATTTAATGATTAATTAATTTGTATACTACATTTGAATAAAATAATTAACCTAATTATATTATGGAGCCAGGCTAATTATCATAAATAAAGAAGTGGTTATTGAGTATTGAATCACTATATTATAAATTTTATTTTTATAACATAGTGAACGATTTTATATTTAAGCGTTCTACTTTATATCTTATTTGTGAATGATTGTTAATAATATATTTTAAACTACACCTTATTATTTTAAACCTAATTATATGATATTTAACTTCACTTCAAGTTGTATCAGCCTCATTTTGGGAAAAGTTTCCTTAGAGACTTTTTATATTAAAGGAAAGTGAAAGTAAGTAGTTGAGGAAAAGTTTCCTTAGAGAAAACCGTTCTTTTTGGCAAATGTTTTCTACTATGTTCGATGGGGAATTTTTTGGGTTTGTTACTCTAATTATTTAGTTTTCATATGGGTGAAAATCAAAAACTTTTGAATTATAACTTAAAAAAATTTATATATTTTTTACACTAAAAAATCTGAAAAAAAAGTATAAAATTATATTTTTATACCTTTAATATAAATCAAATCACTGTCTATGTATTCATCTTTTCAAAGCTATCACAACGATATAGATCTCTCGTAATGATAACATTTTTAAATAATTTTGGGTTTTAAGGCATTTTCACCCATAGAGAAATACAAGCAGCATTGTAATCATTTTAGTGAAGTGGTCACAATAATATGTGTCTAGTAGCCATTTTCTTAACCTATACGAAAGCCACATCGTGGTGGATGGGAGGTGCTTGTACAGAGTCAAAACATGACTACAGTCACACTCTAGAAAATGTTTTCTATGTATGACATATAATGAAAGGTGTAAAAGGGAAATAGATAAATAAATAAAATAGAAGGCTAAGAAAGTCAATCTTCTTCAGTATAATGTGGATCACACGAGTTATGACTAAAGAATTTAGTTAGCTTAAATAGATCACGATGAAATTGAATATCAACGGGGAGATGGTGGGTAGTAAGGGAGATATACAATAGATAGAGGCTATTTAAATGGCATGGATACCAAGGATTAATTAGAAGGGATGGATAAGAAAGATGATTAATATCTAAGCTTGAGTTAAGCATGATAACGTTGTGCAAACAAGATGAGATCATAAAGATTTTTATAAAATAAAAAGTTCCAGAAGATCATGCCCTTAGAGACAAATGATTTACCAGTCCTAGTGAATCGTTGGATTAAAAATATGATTCCATTAGAATTTCAAATCAACACTTTCAATATTTTAATAGAGTTCAAGATCAACACATGACCAGTTCTATTTCAATTTCTAGGAACTTTATGTTGAAGATGGTCAAACAAAAAATTTAATACGACAACCCATTAAAGTGGATCCATTAAACGGAGCATTTTTTTTCACACCAATTCCCATACATGAATAACGTTTCACTTTAATATCTACGTTTCTAACTAGATCAATTCATTTGTTATCAATAGTTGTGTGATCAAAATAAAAAGAAAATTGGTATCATTACGTGATCTACACCTATGGAAGAGTTAAAATCCAAATTGAGTAGCATCTTGATGGATAACTATGTAAAAAAATAAAATAAAAACATACATGGTCAATGATTACATTCAAAATTTTCAAATGTTATCTTTGAGAGGGAATGTTGTAAGTAAAAACTTATGAATGACTTTTTTTTGACATGGATTGAAGAGCTATATTCAACATTTGGTAAGCTTGTTGGATCGTCTCCATCATTTGAGACTATTACTATGGAAATATAAGAGTAAGAAAATGTTTAAATGGGTACTAGGATACATGAGTTCACTAGTATCAAATATTTTCTCTCTTTAACATATTCCATTTTTCAAAAGGAAAACATTAATTCCCTTTATATGGCCAATCAATGGAATTCTTATTTGATGCGAATAACTTATTTAATGAATACGTAAATCATGAAATCATGAAATTATTTTTTCAATAGAAGAAAAATATCACTAGAAGAGTATGAAAATGGGTCACTCAGATGTTTGGTTATGACATTGAAATAACATACAAGAAATGGATTGAGAATATAGTCTAGTGTATATGTTTTGTATAAGGAATTGAAACACAAAGAGGTCCATTGTTGAGATCCATATCCATACTAAAAGTAAATTGGATGGGTAAGTCAATATTGGCCAATATAACACACACACACACACACACACACACACACACACACACACACACACACACACACACACACACACACACACACACACAAGTGTGTGTGTGCAAGCGCACGTGCACACACACACACACACATCTCATTCACTAAGTTAAAAAATGGTTTAATCACTTTTGATAATGTTTTGTTGAAAGTTGTCTCCCTATGATACAAGGATATGTTATAGATTTGTAAAAAGTGATTCTAAAGAACAAGGTTTTATATGAGCTATGTCTTTCACTAGTTAGTGAAGATTAAATATTCCTAAAGACTTATTATAAAGTCAAGTAGGATGTTTATGGGATTGGTCCAATGGTGTTGTACAAAAATTTATGGCAAAAAAATTGGTGTTCCGACAAAAAAACGTGATACAGTTAATACCTTATGTCTTGTGGAGTGTTTATCTATTCATAGCCAATGTAAGGAGGTCTCAACGGATTTGATCATAGGATTTCTAAAATAAGAACAAAAAATTGCCATGATGGTAGTGGTAAATAGAATAAAAAATATGCTCATTTGTTTCATTATCGTGCATCCTTTTGTAGAAAGTATGGGGGAATAAATTCCATTTACAAAGACTATTTAGAAGCTACAAGATACCTCAAATATTACATAGTAATTTACCATGATCCCATTTTTAGTTGTAATTTTGAGGCTTATTTATTCTCTTGTCTGGGTACTCAAATAACTCATAGATATTGATACCAAAGCAAATTAGATGGGATATCTAGGGTGGTTAAAAATTTATCTGAGTGTATCTACATATTTTACTTCTAATTAAAAGTCTAGGTGTGTTAACTAGATGCAACTAGTATAATGGTGCTTTGACAATTCTTTTCGTACTTCTTTTAAAATATGCCTATTTTAGGGCATTATATGGTTACCAACCATGATGAATATTATTAAGCTTGAAATTCCAATTAAGAATACATACAATAGAAGATAAAAACCATCACCAATAAGATAATTTTTACTGTCTTGGACTGAAGCTAGAAATTGGAAAAAAAAGTAATGAAGCACTGGGTGAACAACAATTTAAATTATGGTATTGGGTTATTTTGAGGTTGTTGTTTTATACTAAAATTTACATCTACAAAAAAAAAAAAAAAAAAGGATTAAAAAATTCACCTAATTATTATGGTATTTATCATATCTTATAGAGGAGTGAAAGCATGGCTTGAAAATTATAACTATTTGAGTTATAAAAAATATATCTATTCTTTTGTATCTCCTAATTCCCAAAAAAAAAAAAAAAAAGGTAGAATATTCCAACTTGTATAAAGTTATAAAATATTGATAAAAATGGAAGAATTGTTTTGGAACCTAAATTTACTTTTAAAACATACATGAATAGGTTAAAGACTAACGTGATCACAATATTTTTTTTGAAGTATAATAACATTCCATGAAGTATGTAGTAATGAGAAGATGAAACTATTTTTATAAGCACACCACATGTGTTGAATGTTGAGGGTAAAAATTATTTGATGGAACATGATATTCCCTTAGCTTAGTTGTTGCCTTGGGATATGTGTGCTTAACTTTGACATGCATAAAATTTGAGTTAGCTAATTGATAATTTATATATTTCAAATTAATTGGATTAGTCATCATAATAGATTAAAAGTAATCCCCATTATCAAATTATTCTAATAAAGGAGTTGTTGTTGAGTATTAAATATTCATATTATAATTTTTTTCTTAGTTTAAGGATTGTGGAGGCATCTCATTGAAGTGGTCTAGTCACAAAGCTTATTAATATGTTCTTGATTTCACTTATAGCATGTGGTTCTTCTATATCATGCTATTATTTTTTATTGAATATTGTAAAAAAATCCATACCATATATTGAATTTAATTCTTAACTTATAATAATTTGAATTTGGTTTTTCATCTAACCACACCTTGGCTTAGGCACATGGTCAAGTATAATCAGGGTTCGACCCAATGGTATGTTAATTATTCATTCTTGTATTATGATTTATATTATATATCCTCTTAAAATATTTTACAATATCACAAAATAGGAGTTATTTGTTATTCGTATAATAAACAAGCATTTGAATAGTATTCTCTCATACAACTATTCATACTTGATAAAGGTATTATGATGAGTTTATTGCATGTGTATAAGATATAATTTTTAGGGTGTCCTAATATTATACACCAACTATAATATGGTATGCTAGGGTTTTAATTTAGTCTATCAGTGTGTTATCTGATTCAACATGAAACAAGTGAGATCTTCAATGATAGAAAATTGCATTAAGCATAGGTCCTCATCGTAGATTGGAAATAAGGTTCACTTTACATGTAACTAATTGTATGGCTCATTGAATGCCATATATTATTACCAAATAAAGTATTATATTATTTTCTTATGGTTATTTTTATCCATGTCTAGCTAAGGAAAACTAAAATAAAAGAGAATCTAGGACCTTTGTAGTCATCAATATATAATGTAATTTCAAACTTTAATTTATAGTATATCAGTAGTCATGATTAAATATAATGTTCTTGGAAAATGTATAATTTATTTAAGTGGGATATGAGTATCTTAAGGAATTTAGTAGCTAGAAGTTAATATGATGAGAAAAACCATCCAAACAAAGTGGTTAAAAAACCAATGTAAATATAGACAGGATGGGAAATAGATGCAGGTGTAGATAACATACAACAAAAGAAGGGATGCTCCCATAAGACATGAAAATTAATTTTACATTTCATAGAAAATTAAATGATACAAAACTAAGATACAACTACAATAAATATTGTACTTATAAGATAGGATGGAAATGCAATAATAGATTTGATGATATTTGTCCAAAGTAGTCAGAGCAGAAATTGACTAAAATGATACTTTGAATATATAAATGATATATATGAGATCCATCCAAAGTAAATAGGGTTCAATAAGTACTACTATTTAGTTTATTTGTTTCACTATTTAGTATTAGATTTTTCCTATTTATATTTATTCTTCTTCTTTGAGATAAATAAAGTATTCATGAGAGGAAAGTTAAAATAACATGTTAAAATGTTGGATTAGATCATCCATGCATATCACTCCACTGATGGAATTTTTTGGAGCAAGAAAATTTATTTGTAATTTTCATGTTATGGAATTGATGCAAACATGCTTTGGGTGGCCCAGTAGATCAAGGAACCAACTCATCTCATAATCAATGCTTTATTGTGATCATGATGAAAACTATTGACCAATAAATAGGTTTGATATTCAAGTGAGTTCATTATAACTTAGTCATCCTCTTCACTTTTATTGATTTTACAAGATAATGATATTAAATCTTGGTATTGATATTCAGAAGAGTTAGAGTTAACTATGATATTATATTACTAATTCCTTATTAGGTTTAGAAGCTTTAGATGGAATTATCTATCTTGACCTTAATGTAATACTAGGTATGAAATTATGCTTCCTTATGTTGGATAAAATTTAAGTATCTATACTTCCATGCATGAGTTTTAATTCTGAATGGGAATGTATTTGATAAGCTAAAGTCCCCTATACTTAATGTTTGGGGAGATATTTGTATTCTAATTTATAAGCCTAAATAGAATACATTAAATTGAATGTTAATAGTCTAGGCATAGACCTCTGTGTCTTGTTTCTCGAAGATGATATTATGCAACATAGTTCACCTAAATACATATTTAAGATAATTGTTGGACTATTTATTCTCTTTTTAGTAAGCTAATAACCCTACCTATTCTACTTGTAAGACTTAGGCAATATTCATTTGATAGGATGAATACCATATTCCATATTTCATATTTTGTCATGTGAATATGAGATCCAATAGTGATAGATAAGATGAATGAGTTATAGTTAGACTCTTGATGGAATGATTTTATTCCTCATGTAATATCCATATGCTATGCAATGAAGTATATGGCCCTGAATTAATAAATGTAAGTGAACTATTATATATAGAATTATGTACGTGGATCTAAATTCCCCTTCAATAACTCAACTATTAAAATCTAATAGCAATTGAATTTAATAATTAAGACTAATTCAATCTCTAAGTATATTTGCATCTATCTTATGTTTGATGATTTTGGAATAGCCTCAAAGTTGAATGGATGGTTTTAGGAAAGAAATTATATTTAAGATCTATGTTTAATATATGTAGATGATAATAATGAAATAATTCAATTTATAGATATTGTTTCAATTTCTAAATCATAGATACTAAAGCTTGATGTTATTGTAGATTATATAGTAAGGATTATTGCTTAAAAATATGTTCAATCCCCCAATCAATTGAAATAGGTCACTTTACTTGTAATGACATGAAACCTACACATAATGGTGCTTTAGACCACTTATAATGGAGAATCCATATAATATGGTAGACCCTTGGTGCTTCATAGATCAAAATAAGAGAATGCTTGCATGAATCATCATCTTAGTTCAGTTTGCTATGACTATACGATCATAAATCAAGGAGTATTTTTTATCTGTATCTCTTTGTAAATAGTATAAATGATTAAACTTAAACTCAAGGAAACCTTTGAAAATATAACTAAATGTCTTATGTCTAGAAATTAGAAGAGCATTCATAAACATTATTTGGATATTATGTAGGTAACCATGCCCTTCACAAGATAATACAGTTGTTAGTAATGGGATTAGTTGACTTATCATCTAAGTAGGAATATTATTAGATTCACCTTAATATCAAACACATTCTAATAAATAGATAGGTATGCATCTTTGGTTTTTAACTCCCCAAGCCTACACTTTATATTAATCTTATGGAATCTTGGTATTAAAGGGGAACATAACATAAGATTTATCATTCCATTGAATAATTGACATAAGGATTGTGATGCCTTAATGTCTTATTATGGTCACTATAAGATATTTAAAAAGAAATCTAAATGTAATTCCATCTAGTAAAGGAAGACTTAAAGAAAAATTGACTTAAGGTATATCTAAATATTTTAAATCTAAGTAAACCTATAAGGGGCAAGATCTAAGTAGGAATATTATTAGATTCACCTTAATATCAAACACATTCTAATAAATAGATAGGTATGCATCTTTGGTTTTTAACTCCCCAAGCCTACACTTTATATTAATCTTATGGAATCTTGGTATTAAAGGGGAACATAACATAAGATTTATCATTCCATTGAATAATTGACATAAGGATTGTGATGCCTTAATGTCTTATTATGGTCACTATAAGATATTTAAAAAGAAATCTAAATGTAATTCCATCTAGTAAAGGAAGACTTAAAGAAAAATTGACTTAAGGTATATCTAAATATTTTAAATCTAAGTAAACCTATAAGGGGCAAGATGGTTGGCCATTGTTATGATGAAAATGGGACAAGTGAATTTATTATTGACTTTTGAGGTATCACTCACCTTTGTAGTCCACTTGTTAGATTTAGGAGTTACTTGTTTGTAACTCCTCTCCCCCCACATAGAACACACATCTTCCTCACATGTAAGAAGATTAGGGACACTTGGCACACATTCAAGAGCTTGCCCTTATAACTCATTTTTTATATTATCTCTATAAAAAGAGCTCTCCTCTCACATTCTTCTACTTTTACTACAATACAATAATATTTCTTCTTAAATTTTTTTGATCTTACATCCTTAATGATCTCTTGGCCTAAAGACATTTTTTCCTAGATTTTTCATGCTATGCACTTGAAGATTATTATTTTCAATCTTGTAATACTAGTGTAGGGTTTTATCTATTTGACGGTCTTCCCACTTTTCAAATTTCTTCATCAGAACTTTTTGGTTTGCTTTCACTTCAAGATAACATTATTCATTAAGTTTTTATCAATTCTTATTCAACATTCACTGAGATATTTAGAAACCTTTATTCCATGGTATTAGAGCATTGGGTACTTTAACATTGATGGTGAGTGTTTGTTAGCCTTTCTTGAAAGATTCTCATTTTTTTGTCTCTATTTTTTTGAACTCTAACCCAAGTTATTATAGGTTACTCCTATGGATGTTTTTATCTTCCTTCAATTCCTCTTGGGTGAGACTATCCTCATAGGTTATTCCCCTCATTAATTTATTTTAACTTTTATGCAAATTAATCAATTTATTCCCTCTCATTTAGCTTGCTTTTTGGTTCTCTATTTAGATATTTAAACTTGATTTTTTAGTTTCTTCAATATTGAAAAGTAATAATGCAAAAATTCATCTTTGTTCATTTGTTTTTTATATGCAGTCTTCATTTTTTAAGATTATCTCAATTCTATTAGTTCTAGTGTTTCTCCTTCTAATTTTTTTGGTAAGATCTCATTTTTGTGTAGTCTTTTATGAAGAGTTGCTTCTTTATTTGGTCCAATCTCAATTTTTGTTATCTTTCGTTAGAGCACATTTCTTATTCTATAATTTTTTATTGTGAAGTCCTTTGGATAATTTAATTTATGCCTTTATAATATCCTTAATGCATTGTCTCTTTTATTTGGTTGTGTTTTTGTTTTTCCTATTCTTTTCAGTGTAACTCTGCACTCTTATAGTTGTCCTTTTCAGCATTTTGCACCATAATTTTATCAATTTGAGTCTCTATTTGTGATCTATCCATTCAACATATCTACATAATTTATTTCTCCTTGATTCTTAATTATCTTTCTCATTTAGATATGTGAAGTCTATTTAATTAATGAAATCATTATTCTCTTTTGTGCATGAATTCTATATTTCATTTTGTCTACTCTCTGGTTTCTTTACCCTCTAGTTTACTCTTTTTTACAGTTCCAAACTCAACTAAGTATCAACTTTCTATTTTGTCTAGGTTTTTGTACATTAATTATTTTATTCTTAAGTAACACCTCTCTAGCAACTTTTAAAATTAAGTTTTTTTAAGTGTTCTACCTTTTCACGTCCAGTTGACTATTCTCTAGTTGCACGAAGTTTTTTCCTTATCTTTGGTTTATGTATTTAATGTTATTTATGATTGTTTGGGCATTTTTATTAATTATAACATTGTAACCGAGTTTAGTTTTTCCTCTACACTTCATAAATTTTTATCTTTGATTTTAATAAATTCATAAGACCTTTCACATTTTTAAGGATCTCTATTATTTTCTAAATAGCATATGCATCATTATTTAACATATTTTAGAATGATCTTCTATTGTATGGTAGTTATGTATTTTCTAAAGCATTTATTAGTATTTCCTATTGAATCTTTCATATATATATATATATATATATGTATTTATGTAGGCTATGTTAAAGCCAAATAACATTTAATAGTTTTAGTTTTTTTTTAATTGAATTGGTATTTGGCTTTCACTAATTTTTTTATATGTGGTAAATTTCAATTTTTTATCAAGGTTCATGTTACAAAAATAGTACCTATTTTAGCAAAGGGCCTAGTTTGTAGTTTAATGTTGAAATGGCTATTTTACTACAAAATTTATGATAATATAGGCAATTTTAAATTGTTCATGTTAATTTAATGCTAGCAATGATAGGATGATCAATTAAACATCAATCTAATGGTATGGAATAGAGAGGACAAGATGATTGAAAACCCAAGATCATTAGCTTCACTTTATGTCATGTAGATTCCAAATCAAGGACCATAAAAATATAAAACATTATACAAGGTAGTCTCCATCCCTAATTCATTTTTATGGACCAAAAAAATTGATTACTAGATGTGGAAATGATGGATTTAGATAGGTTTCATTTGAAATGTGACATTGAGACATTCATGGCTCATATATTTGTTAGTTGAATTATGGGGAAAAGGAGCATGATTCAAAATAGGAGTCAATGGAATTAAAAAAATATAGAAATCTAATAAAACAAAACACATTAATTTTACATTCAATTTATAATATATAGATTATTGTTCCATATAATTTTTACTTATTTTTTATTTCAATACAGGAAAGTAAAAAGAAATTTAAAAATATGCCAATATTTGGTCAACTGGTGAAATAAATCATAGATTTAACTGGAAGCTTTCTAATCCATTTTGCTTTGTTTTTATAATACTCTTAAAAATATCCTATTGTTGAATGGAAAAAGAATGCATAATTGTAGATGTTGAATCAAGTCAATAATCCATCTATATTTTAACCTAAGAATTTTTTTTATAACCTTATCTTAGACAAAACAATCAAAATGATGCCCAATCACTAAAAGGCTGTGTACCCACAATTCCTCTACATAAACAAAGGAAAAACTTGGAATGAATGGCCCACATATAGCACCCTCTGCACAAACATAGGAAAAACACACAAAAGATTTAAATAGTTATCTATAAAATATTGAACCCTGAAGAGCAATAAATTTAAATCCATGACTAACCCTAGCATCTAATTTGATTTCAATTTAATGTTCTTTTTATTATTATTATTATTATTATTATTATTATTATTATTATTATTATTATTATTATTATTATTATTATTATTATTATTATTATTATTATTATTATTATTATTATTGATATGAAGTGTTTACTTCCAAGAATTTTGTCATTTCGTAAATTACTCTACATTTAACCCTTATACCAATTGAGAACATTGAATAGATAATAATTAGTTCCATGGAATAGCAGATGGGTGGAAGAGGTATCATGCAAGATCTTTTTTTAGGCATCCAATAATTTGATCAGGTATACAAACATTGTAAAAAGACATACTGTGCAAATAGTCAAATATGGGCAACTATAGAAATAACTTGAAATGCAGTGCATGAGTAAGGGTTGGAATAGTTATAGCATGAATAGAAGCAAACAACTTATTATAAAGAGAATAAAAATTAATTATGCTACATCACCATCATGCTGTTGAGCATGACATTTGTAATATAAATGCATCATCTCACCTTCACCACATGTTTCCTAACACTGTAATGCCAAATGCCTATGCTAATTTTTTTAAGCCTTCAAATTATATGTATAATGCAAACACATATACCTTTTATTAGATGTTGGTTATAAAATAATTCACACTTTAACAATAACTGATAAAATTAATAAAATATTGTAAGCCTCTATCGGATTTTAAGAAACAATTTAGATTTTTAACGACCCATAGTTTTTTATTGGTTGTCAATAAAAGACAATATAAATTAATTGCCTAAAGGGAAACCAATAGTACCTACATCATGTTCTAATTATATTCATTGTAATAAATTGGTTTGATATTTGGTAATAAGACTCTTAAATTTTTTTCTATATCATAAAGGTGAAACCATTTTCAAATTAAAAACTAAAATAATAATCAAACCATTTGCCATGTGGTATACAAGTAGAAGTCTTTGGACAAAAATATTTTGATTCTATTTAGTTTCAATTCTATTTAACATAATAAAGGATATTTTATTTTATCTTTTCTTTATTAAAATCAAGCATTTAATTCTTATTTAAATAAAAAAATCCTTCCCATGTGGAATGAAATAAATATGGATTTTATGGTGGTGTGTTAAAAACAAATTAAAATTAAAACTAGTTCCTTTTTCAATATAAAATGTTACTTTCTTTACAAAAATTTGGAATTATCTATTAATCTAATTCAAAAAAAAAAATTCCCATTAATATTAATCTCATGCAGATGAAATTCTAACATAAAATTTTAAGTATTTATTTAATCACTTTTTAATCAATTTAGTAGTTTTGGTATAGATTTACATTTACAAGTTAATTGATAAACATTTTATAGTCTAGTTTTAAAGCATTATTGATTATTTTTTCCATCTTAAACCTTATTTCAATGCCTTTCAAACTTGTATTTTTTTAGCATTTAAAAATACTTTGCACCAAATTGATTTTAAAAATGATGTAATTAGTGATCTCAGACATCAAATTACATACCAAAATGACACTCTTAATTTTCTTCAATCTTATTTTACTAAGACAATGATGACTATACAATCTTCTATTGATGCCTTAACTACTAAATTTACATCTTTCACTCATATTGATAATGCATCTACTCTTGAACCTTATTGTGATTCTAATCAAACTAAAATTTCTTTGAACACTCCTACTAACCTTGAATTAAAAATCATGTACAATATGGACTATTTGGATAGTGCGCTTGGTAAGTGTGAAGATAGTATTCATGAACCTATTTTACTTAAAATTAATGTAAATTATAGTGGTATTTATTCTAATGATTCAAATGCTTCTAATAAAAATTTGGAATCATATTGTCCTCCACATTAAATGACTTATAATATAGCTTCTTTTGATTATAATGTTTCTAATGCACGCACTTTGGTCAAAAATATTAAACCTTGGTCACATTGTGAAAGACATATGTATCATAGATCTCTAAATATTATAAATTTCACCCATGTAAATCTTGTGATAAATCCACTCATGACACTTTGTATTCTTTGAAAATAATTAAATATACTACATGTAAATTTAACACTATCTAGATTATTAAAAATAATGGATCTTATATATAATTTGATATGTATTCTTATGCTAGTTTTTGTAATGGTTAAATAAGCAATTATTTTTCAAGTGACGTATCTTGTTTGTATCTATTTTGATAAAATTAAATAATTTTATGCATTACTTGTTTTTATTGCAAATGTAATATGCTTTGATTATTTTAACTAACTTATTTTCATGTTGTATTTCACATTTTATGATGTATGTTGTGTTTATCTTAATTTACCTTCTCGTACATCTATTTTTATTATATTATGTATGTAGATCATATATTTTTTGGTGCATTGGATACTTAACTTGAAATATCAGTTATAAAATGCTTGTCTTGTAGAATTTCATGGATCATTTTTCCTTTTTATTGGTCTTTATTCCATTACAGACTAACCACATTATCAAAAGAAGATTCTTGGTGATGACACTTTTATCATTGCAACTTTTGGTGACACCTTCTCTTATTTTTAACTATTCTTGAAGGAAGTTTATGTTAATGGGGATTTTTGTGTAGTTTTAAATCCTTTTCTTGTTTTTAAAAGGTTATTTCCACTTTTATAAACCCAAATAAAGCTTAATAGGGAGTGTTGGATAAATAACCTTATATGGGATCATTATAGATTATAGGATTGTCATAAGTCTTAGTTGTATATGCATTTATTATATTTATAAAAAAAAATTATTCTAATATTTTTAGGTGTCACTCATCTCTCTATTTCACTTATTGGATTTAAGATTTTTTTGCATGTAACTCCTCTCCCTCCATATGTCACATAGAGCCTCCTCACTTATGAAATGATTAGATATACTTGGTACACATGTGATAGTTTTACCTTGTAACTCATTTTATCTCTTAGCTCTGTAAAAAAATATCTCACTTCCCATTCTTCTACTCTTTCGAAAACACAACAATATTTTTTCTTAAAAAATCGTGCTCTCGCATCCTTGATTCTCTCTTGGCCTAAGGCCATTTATCTCATAGTTTTTTCATGATATGTACTTGGAGATTCATTGTTGCAAACATTTAATACTAATGTTGGGTTATTCTTTGTTAAATGATTTCTCCACTTATCAAATCTCTTCCTCTTAACTTTTTGGTTTGCTTTCACTTGAAGATAACATTGTTCCTTAAGTTTTTTCAATTTTTGTTAACGATTCATTTTGATCTTTGGTAACATATATTTTAGAGTTTGGGGAAGGAAGCTTGATGAAATATTGTGGAGTATGAGGTGATGAAAAATAACTGATTGATATATTTATCATTCCATATTATAGTTAATTTTAGACCTAAGATTTGAGCAATCTTTCCATTGTTTCCCATTTTTCTAGGATATGATGACAAAATGTTTTTATTGGTATTTTCCTTTATTTCTATTTAGAATGAATATAAATAGATGGTTTGATTTATCACCTAATGTTATTATTATGATTACATATGGACCTATGATTTTTCAATATGAATATATTTATGACTAAATTTTATTCCATTTTTTTGAAGGATGAAAATTAGTATGATGATGTGTGGATGTGATTTGATTTATTAACAAACTTCTTTATGGATTTGTACATTTTGGTAAAAAATTAGTTGGACTATATTTATTTAAATTTATGAGATTGCATATTCTTTATTTTAATTTTATTTCATCTATGATTTATTTAGGAGAGTTTTAGAAGATTAAATAAAAATGTTTTATGTCTACTAGTTGCATTGGGTTCACCAAGTTTCTATTTAAAATGTCTCAAAGAGGCTCCTTTATGGCATGAGAGAGGTGGTAAATCTTAGACTAATGTTTATTTGGAGAGACATTGTCATTTGTGGAGTGAGATATATCCACCAAGTGCAAATTTATTAATTATTATGCATGGGATACGTGTTTAACAACTCCTAAATCATGAGTTATTGTGGGTTTTGAGGAACTTATGAGATTTCATAGGATTTGTTATTACGCTTGGTTTTCATGTTATTGTAATTTTTCTTTAGTTGATTTAATTGAACTTTATTGAATGGATTTCAATCTCTTTTTATGCTTTGTCATTTTTATCTATTATAGTTTATTAATATGATTTATATATGATATACATTGATGATGTAATAATGCCCAATGCTTGGAAGCATGGTTGAGTAATGAATTTCACACAATGACTTTCATTTATGAAAATGTGAATGCATAAGCTGATTTTATTACCCAATTATACCCTAATCAAGACTAAAATGTTGATCTTGATTGACATCATCACATTTATACAAGGTTGTGGTTGATTATAAAAATTCCACATTTAGATAGGGGCGATGACCATATTATTGTGGTAAGAAGAAGAAATTTGGTGTGATAAGGTATCCCTTCACCAATATGGATAAATAATAAGGTCTGAAATTAAATTATAATATGTATGTGTGACTAGACATGTATATATAATTACAATAATATGAGTGACCTTTTAATTTATTTAAATTTCTATGCTGTATATATTTCTTAGTTCTGTATGGCTTGACTCACGGGTGTGGACACAAAATTTTAGATACTTGGATATGCATTAAAACAAAGAATTGATGTAAATTATATGATATAATCTATATTCCCCTTGTTTCAAGGATAATTTATGGAGAATTCCCATTACTATAATACGTAAAATATGGTAGGATTTATTTTTACTTATAGTTCATTTTGAAAAACATTAATCTATTTTTTTTATTGACATAGTTTCATATAAAATTCACTTTTCTTGAGTATCACCCTGATCTAATAAAAAAAAGCTATATAGAGAGAGATTAAAATTTGTTATGACTCATTGATGTGCACATAAGTATGTATTTATGAGTTTCTTATGATGTTGAACATGGATTGTACCAAAATGTATGCTTCTCTTGAAATTATGTTACTATGTATATAATAAGTATGTTTGTTATTTTGTATATGCTAATTACATATCAATGTTTTTATGTGTATGCTTATGGTTTTAGATTTTGGGTGAAATTATTTCTCTTGATTGTGTGTTCAATTGATGATGAGGTATTAGACTATAAATAAAATGTACAATAAAATTATATGGGTGTATATTTATTAAATTATTGATCTCAATGCTTGAGATTTTAATCTATTATGATATCTTAAATGCCAAATTTTAGGTAAATGAGTAGTGTGGAGTGTGATTAGATGATCCAATCACTATAAAATACTAGTGGACACTATTTTATTACAACTAATAAATGTAGATGTTGTTTTATTACGTTTTAATTGCAACAAGGTTGGATAATTACCTTAAGTTAAATATTAAATTTTATGTATGTGTTATGATGGTTGATATTAAATAATTAATTTGATAATGGACTATTACTTGGATATTATAATTTCCTTTTAGATGTTACTTTATAATATATTTCCTTATGGTGATGAAGGACTTTCTATTTCTTATTACAATTTTCTATATGTGGGATGGATGTTTGATCCATGATATTTAATTGTTATAATAATGGACATATTACATTCTACCCATTATGAATAAGTGTATACATGCCCTATTGATTTGATAACCATTCTTATGTTTTATATATATTTGTAAATATTACACAAAATAAAATAGTCCATCCATGTTTGTTGATGATACACATATCTAAACATTCAAGTCAAGTTGTTAATGTCATTTTTAATGTTAAGATGATGTGTCAATCAAAATATCCATTGATATTGACCACTACATTGTGGATGAGTTTTGAAATTAGGTTTACAATGTTCGTATTCCATTGGTGAGATATTTTTAAATCTATGTGAAACATATGAATATGCTAAACCATGCTGAATTTATATGTTGATTTCATTTTTGTTAACAACAATCTAATAAGGTAATGTATATTAATTTGAATATATTCAAACATCACTAACATAGATGGATGTAGCTATAATTGCACTATTGTGACCCAAAAAAATCAAGATGAAATTTCTTGAAGGCGTGAAATATGTAATTACTTACCTATCCTCACCTAGGATTAGGCACATGGTCAAGTATAATCAGGGTTTGACAAAATTACATGTTTTATATTCATTATTTTTATCATTTTTTATATTATATATGTATTGGTAATATTATAAAGGATCAAAAAAGGGGAGATAATTCTTATTGCTATAATAACTAAATGTTTGATTAGTATACTTCCATTTATGTCTTTATACCATAAAAGAAATATGATGATTTGGTTCATGTGCAAGTGACATTTATTTTCAAGTTGTCCTAATATTATATGCTGAGTATGATTTGAATTGGTTTGGTTTGCATTTATTCCATTGGTGTGTTATTCGATTCAATGTGAAACAAGAGACTCAATGATAAACAACTATAATGAGCATGCATCCCCATCGTAGATGTTAAATAATTTTCACTTTCTGTGTAACATATTTTATGGCATGTCAAATTCCATATATAATCACCTTGTGCCTATGTGACATGAACACAATGAGATATTATTAGTTTATAAGTATTTTTATCCATGTGTAGATAGAGAAGAGTAAATAATAAAAAGATAGTCCAACATATTCATACTCATAAATGTATAATGTAATTACAAAATAAAATTTATATTATATTCATAGTCATGATTAAATCAATGGTGGATGTAAATTGTATAAATTATGTAAGTGGAATATGAGTATCCTAATGAAGGTGGAAGCTAGAAGTTAATATGTTGAAAATAACCATCATAATTTAGTTGCTCAATAATTGAAATAAAGAAAAACAATATGCAATACAAATACAAATGGTTTCAGGTGTAGATAAAGTATACCAAAATAAGGGAGACTACCACATGTCATGATAGTTGATATTATAGGTTACATAAAAGTATACGAGATTATACGAAGAAAAAAATTAAAAAAAATATTGTAGTTCAAAACTAACATGGAAACACATTATAATATTTAAATAGAATTGTCGAAAGTATGCAAGGCATATACTGACCACAATGATTCTTTGACTATAATATTAATAGGTGTAGTGTGTGTGTGTGTGTGTGTGTGTGTGTGTGTGTGTGTGTGTGTGTGTGTGTGTGTGTGTGTGTGTGTGTGTGTGTGTGTGTGTGTGTGTGTGTGTGTGTGTGTGTGTGTGTGTGTGTGTGTGTGTGTGTGTGTGTGTGTGTGTGTGTGTGTTTATGTATATGTATGTATGTATATATATATATATATATATATATATATATATATATATATATATATATATATATATATATAGAGAGAGAGAGAGAGAGAGAGAGAGAGAGAGACATACATAATTAACACAAGGATTATAATTCTTTAATTTTATATTCTGGTCACTAGAAAGTGATTCAAGAAGGAATCTAAGTGCAACTCCATCTAGTAGAGGAAGACATGAAAAAAAATACTATTTGACATATAATTTAATTTTTTTTAAACTGAGTAAACCAAGAAGGAGTAATTTGGTTTCCCATTGTTATGGTGAAAATGGGATAAGTAAATTTTGGGTTAGCTAAGTCATGCTATGTGTCATCCTCGTATCATGACACAACTCTTTTAAAAATAAATTAAGGCATAAATTTGAGATTCCCTATCTAAAATACTTCATAATTCTTAGAACTCATAAGTTATAAAATGGTCAACATTGAGTCCAAAGCATGTAGGTTTCTGAATCAATAATAACTTATGACTTAGAATCAATAAATCAAGTCATAACATCATAACATTGGCCTAAATATTTTTGTTTGATCATTTACATTCCATCATGTGGATGGACCCCTAAACATCACTTAGATTTAAAGGGTGAGATTCCCACCCTGAGCCACTTGTTTCTCATTCATAGCACTAGATTGTTTAACACAATGTAACATGTTTTTATGATTTTGCTCTATGATCTTATGAAAATATGCCATATGTTATAATGATGTGTATTTTTAAGGAATGGGTAAAACTCATGTTTAAAGACTTGAATAAAGCCATGAGTTCCCAAAATGATTCCATCTAACATCAAACACCTAGATGTGAGGACACAACATCATTTAGTTAGCAAAATTATTGACATAGTTGACCATGATAGCTTGAAGGCATCTGGTTTATGATTGATGACTATCCTACCCATCAAATCATCAAAATCACATAAATTAGGTAAAAAAATATAATTATTTTATGTTTTCCTATAAATTATTTGGGGTGACATTTGTAAACCTTATTTTTGATGTTAATAAACCTTATGATCCATGTTTTATGTAGCCATTTATGCGGTTAGATTTCCATTATTTTGTGCCTCAGTAAAGGTAATGAAATGTTTTTTCAGTTATATTAAGCATATTCTTGAGCAATACATCTATCCTTAATAATCATCTTTAGATATCTCTATATGTCTATATTTTTTAGAGCATTATCTTAGGTGAAATAAATGTAGCTAAGAATTTAGCCATGGCCCTTATGCTTAAAATAATTATTTGACGTGGACCCTAACCCATAGGTTACACGATAGTAACTTAAATTTTGGAAAACTAAGACTATTATAGTAATTCTCCCATATTTATTTGAAATGATTAATTATGGATGTTAATACATTAATAGTTACTACAAGCATGAATGGATTTTGGTGAATGTAATTATGAATAACGGGTTCATTAAATTATTTCAAACTCAAAATGAACTAGCTAAAATGAAAATACTAAAGCTTATTAATTTAATTTTTTGATCAAACGAGTCTTATTTATTGGCTATTTATATAGGAACAAAATTAAATTTACTTAAAAACTAGTCCACAATACCACCATACAATGGCTAGAAATGAGAATGGTAGAAAATATATCTATGAAAAAAATGACTTTAATAGACTCTAAAAATTTGTGTGATAAATGTACTAAAGGTCATCATAGGTTCATGAACATATGAATGATCATGTTCATAAACATGATATACTCGAGGTGGATGTGGAGGTTCAAAAACATTGCACAAAGATGGTTTCAAGCCCCAAGTGTCACCATAATGTGTAAATAATTAATGCATATGATAGATTAAAAGTATGATCTATAAGTTATAATGATAGTTTCATCATTTTTAATAATATTAAATGATACAATAGTGTAGTGTACAAATATATTTAAGCCCTAAAGATCTACAATAGAATAAAACATTACAATAAAACATGTAATTGATAATTAAATTAATATTAATAAAATATATGAAATAAAAATTTAACAAAATCCAAAAAATTTATTTTAAAAAAATATAGAGGAAGAGGAGGAAGACAAAAAGATAGACAATTTTCTCTATATGGGTTTAATCTAAAGATTAAAATTGGTTGGAATCAGACTTGGGAGGAAATGATGGTAGTTAAGGATAATTTATATTTTTAACTTTTCACATTCACATTGATTGTTGTGAAATTAAATTATTACGAGTAAAAACAGTATACAATGAATTATGGTTGCTATAAAATTTAATTATTATGAGTACACACATTAAATAGGGTAGTTTTTGGGTAGAAAATTGAAGTATCTAACCAATACATGCCTTATTTTTATATTTTATAAGAAAAAAAATCACTTCATAAATGACATATGAATTAAAAAAATAATTTATTTTATGAATAAAATTTTAATTACACCTCCAAAATAGGTTGAAACCTCTTTGAATGGATATGAAGGGATTAAATTTGATCAATGATTACCAATATTAAGTTAGTTTCACTTTAGAAATACGTAAATTATTTTCTAACCTAACATAGACATTCTTTTTTCAGATGGCCAACTACTTTGGTGTAATCTTTTGCCATAAGTATTAACTTTAGTGGTTGACCTTCCATGTCATTTAAACATTTCATGATCTTTCTATATTTAAACATTACCTTTCTCTTATGTTAATATGGTTTATAGTAGAAGGAAACATATAAGACTATGAGTGTGCATGTTGTATATTCTTTTATGGGTTTTGACATTTTATATAAAATTAAAAAAAAATCTTCTAGGGTCTAGATGGGGTAATCCTCTTGATCACAATCACTCCTCGACTGGTTTCTTTACTACTATTTCTTAATTGTCTCTTTATTTATGTTTTAGATATTTCCTACACATGACCTAATTTGTTTGTGTCTTTTTGTCATTTTTCCTCGTGTGTTTCCTTCGTCAGACCTAGAGTGTTTCAATGATGTGCTCTCTTTATACCAACCATTTTTTTTTAAAGTTTTCCAAATTTTGATATGATTATTTAAATAATATAAGCTATATTTAATCATCATACATACATACATACATACATACATACATACATACATACATACATATACATATATATATATATATATACATATATATATATATACACACATATATATACACATATATATATACATATATATATATACATATATATATATATATATATATATATATATATATATATATGCATATATATGTATATATATATATATATATATATATGTATATATATATATATATATACATATATATATATATACATATACATATATATATATATATATACATATATATGCATATATATATATATACATATATATACATATATATATCTATATACATATATATATGTATATGTATATGTATATGTATATGTATATGTGTATATATATGTATATATGTATATATATATGTATATGTATATGTATATGTATATGTATATGTATATGTATATATATATATATATATATATATATATATATATATATATATATATATATATATATGATTTCCTTAAAACTTTACTTTCCTCTAATATGATCTATTTAAAAATTTGTTTTTATTTTATAGTTTAAAAATGTAAATATGGCCATATGGCATGAAATTTAATCCGTAATAGGAATACAGGATGCCCCCCTCCCCAACAAAAAGGACAACTAAATCCAATTACAATATTAGTTTTTGTGTGAGAATTATGAAAGAATATGAGGCCATTTATAGCTTTACTAATGTTAAAATACACATAATTTAATAAATAACCTTATTGTTATAGCATAGTAAATATTTTTCAAAGAAATCATGTGGCCATCCTGATTCACAATGATACTCACTACATAAGAATAACTAGCTAATATGAGTAGGAGATAAATATATAGTATAAAAAATTGAAAATTTGTAAATATTCCATTTCTAGTTAGTAATCATTTGGTTTTTATAGAACTGCAATAAGAAAATCCTTACTTTAAAGTGTTGGATGTTTTATTATCACTTTGAGTCTAATATTTTAATATTGAAACACTTCACATTATATTAGCAAAAAGAATAATTATATAAGGTTGTAAGGTAAAATAGTTAGACACATCATGACACAAATTCCTTTCTAGAGGAACAACCCAGCTCTGAAACAAAAAAATAGTTGGTCAAAACATGACCCAAATAACTAAAAATAACAAGAGAGAAAATTAACATCACAATGGTCTTTAGAATTATAGATTGAGTCTACTATTTTCTACATGTAAGGAGAAAAAATTAAAATAAAATAAAAAATGAAAAAAGTAATAAAAAAAATTAATTATTATGGGTAGAGGTTGTAATTTCATTGCATAAATAATTATTTATGACATTACAATTGATATTCAAAATCAATTGAAGTTTTTTTCTTAATGTTTTTACACTAATAAGTGTGATACAATGGCATCATTGGGGTGGATTTTAAAGGAGTGAATTATGCAATTTGACTATCAAGGTGAATTTAAACCATGTGTCCATTTAACCTTTACATATTTTAATCCTTTTAGTAACATCCCCATTAGGATCTACATAGAATAACATGATTTTAAAAAAAAAAAATTAATCAATGTATTCTTTTATTAGAGTTCACCATGAGAATATAATTAGTGATCTACCTAAACACACTAAGTATCTTAATTGTAAAATAAGAATGCAACAACAACCTATTACTAATCATTGGCATCATATGAATAAAACATAACTAAATATATAAATTAATTATAGATTTCCAATGACAGCTAGTACAAACATGTACCCACTGCTATCATGGTATAATAAATAAATAATTACATATCATCAAGAATAATATTTTAATAATAAATAAAATATAGTGTACAAGACACAAGGATTTATGGAGCATGAGTTCCCCAAACTCTAATTTCTAAGGCAATCTCAAGTGTCATCTCCAAAAAAGTACTATGGTGGGAAGGAAGAGCATTATCTAATTACATTTCCACACCAACCATAGACCATAGATCCCTTTTACAATCCCCCATCAGGGAATGACCCTCTATTCAAGAAAGAGTAGATAGTGACAGTGCAGGAACCCAGAGAGATAAGCTAGTACTTGTGTGTTGTACGATTTATAAGAACATGTAGTGTACCATAAAAAAAAATGTTCTAACATGATATTACACAAACATGTAAATAATACATATGAAATGGCAATGTCTAGCTAATATTACTTTGGCCAAATATTTCAATATTTATTTATCTCTAGGACTAGTCAAATTTATACACATCACTTGATCAAATTACCTTCATCTAGAATTATGATTCTTTCACTACTTAATTAGTTCCAACAATACAAGATTTGTTTAATATAAATATGTTCAATAGATTCATACAAATTACTTCCTACTAGTAGGTATAAAACATGCTAAACATAGGAATAATTGAAATGTATACATTTACTCTGTCAAATGTATGAATGAATATCTACAATATTATCTATCATACAAATAACAACAATCATAACAATTATAATTTATACTAACTAGGTATAATCTACAAATTTCTAATTTCTATAAGTAGGTTAAAACATAGTACATTTTATGACAAGAAATCATAGCCCAACATTTTCATGTACACACTACTTAATTTCAAAATATAGTCATAATAAAGAAACTCATATTATTCATGATATCATACTCTTTCGTTTAAGTAGATTGTTATATTTTTGGGAGGCTATATGCATAGTGTCCAATCGTTTAGGAATCTATTACTTAGTTTTTAAAAGATAATAAACTATAAATGTAGGAACACCTACCAATGTACTAATATAATGTATATATGTATGTGCACTTGTATACATTAATATACTTATAATATGCATTTCACATAAGTTTTCAACAATATATAAGTATTTTATGTAAATACTAATAGTCACTTATAGTTTTAATCAAGGATTTTATGAGATTTCAACCTCCTGATAAGATATCATTTCTAGGTTTGATCCATGTATAAATAGATCACAAAAATATATAGAACTAAGTATCTTTACTCAGTAAATAATATCAAGGTATATCTACAAATCAATATCACATGATCAATATCCGTAAATCTGATATACCTACTAAAAATATATTTGATAGATATCTTTATAGGAATATACATTTATCATTATATTTTAAAGAATATAATTAAATAATTAATCTTAACTCAATTTTGTTCATCTGCACCATTTTTCCTAGGCTTTTTACTTGTCGAGTATTCATTATCTTAAAACATACCATACAAATATACCAAATTATGTAACTACAAAGCAGCTAAGACATTATAATTATACATATATTAAACACAAGATACAAGGATTAGTTATAGAATACCTAATATATGAGTTTAAGCTATCCATTATTTTAATCATTATCATCTTACAAAAATATACAAGAGTATTGTAAGCATACAATGTCATCTATACAGTATAATCAAATCATTATGTCTATCTTATTTACATTATGATTATGAATATATAAACATTATGATTACCTTGATAGATAAATATGGTAATTTATAATTCTAAATGTTCTACTTCAATTGGTAGGTATATCTAGTATTTTAATCTCCATACCCATATTCATAGTGTTAGGTATTGTGCAAGAACATATACCTGACAAAATAATATATATACTTAGACTATCTACCCTGTATAAATCTAGAGTTCATTTCTAGAATCATGCATTATACCAACAAATAACTATTTCATTAACATCCATTAATAAACAATCAAATAGTTTGAGAGATAAAATTGACATGGCCCATATTCATGAAATGTGTGTCTATAAAGGTTTTGCATTGAATCTTATTAATCAAACTATGTTGCTCTATTATTTTTGTTGTTATTGTACAAAAATTGTATACCTATATGTTTGTAGATACCTACAAATTTATCAAGAGAGATCATATGGATATGAACATGTCGTTAAGGCTAATATGTTACGTAAATAATTATATATACATCTATCCACTATTTTAGGACTAGTTCTATATCAGATCCCCATCCATAACTAGATATATGTAATTTATTTCCATGCTATAACTAGATCATTGTCAATAAAGACATATATGTGTATTAGTAAACTTTAGGTAACCATATTTATATATCAATGCTAATAAATACTTATGTTTGTATATGTATAATTTATATCTCATATCAAACCCATATCTTCTTATATATATAAAATTATTTCTATATACATACATTAATAAAGAGAAAAGATAAGGGATAAATGTAACAAACAGTTAGAGAAATATAGTTCACACAAATGTATGAGTATTGATTATATATGAGTATTTAGGGCAAATTTCTATTTGAGTATATATGATAAATACATAGAAAAATATGATATAGAGATAATAGTTTGAGCCGTTCATATGTGAGTATTTGAGTATCTTGTTATTCATATAAAATAATAATGTATAAAATAAGTGGTGAACTTATAGAGGTAAAAGCTACATTTGTATTTCTATATACAAAATCATCATAGCTTCATTATATCTTAAATTATTTCTGTATACATAGCAAGTACCCATTCTTACATGCATAGTCTGCTATGAATCTCTATATACATATAATTTCATGTAAATTTAATCCAATATATATTTAAATATGTATCCACATGTAAATCATTGTATACCACATATTTGGTTTTTTGTATATACATTATTTAATCATTATATATGACATATATAGATACGATTGGCTATTCATTTCTATTTATTTTACTACATAACATATTTAGATTGCTCCATACATGTAGTTCACTAAATATCTTCCAAATCGCTATGTTTTATTATTATAATTATATCTATAACTAGATCGTTATGTTTCATTATAAAGAGATATTATTATTATTATTATTATTATTATTATTATTATTATTATTATTATTATTATTATTATTATTATTATTATTATTATTATTATTATAAGCTCTCTTTATAATGAAACATATATACTAGAATGCTACATATTCATTGTATAACACATATGTAGTTCATTTTAATTATACCATATGTGAAATAATACATATAGTTCACATCTAGATCACTATTAATACCACATATAAATCATGATGCTAGATAATATTATCAATAATTGAGCACATATAAACATTATGTTAGATCGCTATATAGTTCATGTAAAACCACAACATATTATCATGGATTGATCATTATTTATATTTATACCAACATAGATAATATAATGTAATCCTGGATAATATAATGTACAGATTGACACATTAATTTAAATATATTCATCACAAAATCAAAACAAAATCACTACCTAGAATGGCCCAATCTATCAAATCTTCCTTCCTTCTCCCTGTTGTTCCTTGTCCTCTCTAAGTCATGTTACTCCTTTCTTTTTCTATTCTCCTCTTTTCCCTTTATAATGCACCCTCTCTTATCTTTTTTATTTTTTTAAATGAGTTTCATGTTTTTTCTACTTTTATTAATTCACCTCAAGCCAAACAAAAATTCCCTATTTTATTCTATTAATAACACCATACCATTATCTTATTTATTTTATTTCCTTTACGAGGTTTTTTTCCTATTTATGTATATTTTTTTATAATTTAAGGATTACTTTATTTCTTAATTATAAACAATTGGTTTATTTATTAGTTATTAATCTTAGCATAGATAAACAATCATCTTGGCTTAATGATAACATGACCAACAAATCTCAACCCTTAGAATATTTTGAAATTATAATACCATTAGTCACAAATTCTACTAAAAATAAGTGGGAGTGGACTAAAGTGCAGAATCAAAAAAGTTGTAGAAGACTGGAGTCCATCATGACTCTCCATTCAAGGGGGCCACAAAAAAAAAGGTGTGATCTAGATTTTACAGGGAAATTGTGGATGTATTGTGTGGTGGTTTTATAATACAAAAAAATTGGTGGAAGGTTCTCTATTTCCTATCTTGTTTTTGTTGGTCGTTGAACCTTTTTTGTCTATTATACAATGTTTAAGTGGAAGATAGTGGTAGGATGTGTAAGGTGATTTTATGTAAATGTTGTTCTACTTGTACGATGTTTGGACCCACATGGCTCTCATAAGAGGGATATAGATTTTTATTTTATTTTGAAAAAGTTTTGTGGAATCTAATAATTGGCATAATATTCTCTGATTATTAGTTGTTTGTGGTTGTGGCTAGTGTTTTAGTCTTTATACTTTATCTTTTCTTCTTTTTTTAAATCTTTCTTGCATATCTTTTGGGCTCTTTTGTATTGGGAATGAGACCCTTAACCCATTTTATAACATATCAAATAAAAAAAAACATGACCAATATGAAGTCACTAATATTATTTTAAATTGAATAGCTCATTATAACATAATTAATATTTATAACATCATTTTGTTAATGATAACTATTTACATTAATTTGTTATCTATTTATATTAAGACATTATTTATTGATAGTGTTATCTATCTATATTAATTCATTAATATATATAATGATATTGTCAAGTGTCATAAAGATAACTAGATTATGTTCTCAACATTACTAAGATATGTTTCTTAGTCTACATACAATAGTACCAAACACTATTCACAAAAATTTACATTTTGACAACATTATTAAACATGAATACAATGACATAGCATAAACACATAGTATCATTCATAATATAATCACATGAGATTAATCCACCTAAGCATAAATCTAAACTAACATACACATAAATAATTATCTAAATGTATATAACATAAAGAACACATACTAACGGTAACCATTCAAACAATGCATATAACATATACTATCTAACATTGTGTGTATAGGGTTCTAACCATTCCTATGTCACCCACAAACACCTCCATCTATGTCACACTCTCTGATGATGCTCTCCCTTCATCATATTCTAAGGGATGGATCTCTTCTACATCAAACTCATGAAAATTACATAGTTGGTTTATACATCATGACATATATCATAAAATATTATTGAAATAACAAATCAACATGATCATATTGTAAGAATATTAAATATAGCTAATTCATAGCAATGTGATCATGAAATCAAAGAAATATTCAACTATCTCATTAAAATAAAGGACTTACAACTTATTTAATAATAATCAAATCAAATTATCAAATATAAATATCCATGGATAATCAAACAAATTTGTTTTGTGGAGAATAGAGATGTAACACTTTTCTTGGAGAAGTTAATAGAAGTTTTGATATTATCTTGACTAGAGTGTAGTTAGGAAAAAAACCTATCCTATTTTTTTACAGGCCCAACTCATTGATCTAACTAGATGAATGTCATTTATCACCAATCAATAATAAAGTATAAAAAATAATAAATTTGTTAATCAATATAGTATTTTTATTATGTTTAATAACATTTATCTATTTAGACATTTTAATTACAAAAATTAGGGCCCATTAAATAATTATTCATGATAAAGGTAAATATCAAATTTATATCAATTTCTTCTTATGTTGAAAACCCTCATTCCTTAGTGATGGATATGGACTAAATGTGATGGCTTTATGAGTGGATTTAAAAACATTTTACTATTGTAATGAAAAAATTTTATATAAGGTTATAAAGTAAAGTAGCTGAGTAAAACATGGCTCAAACTTATTACCAAAGGATAATTGTAGTTCAAAAAAAATTACTCGGTCAAGGCACAACTCAAGAAACTAAAAATTTCCATAAAGTATAACATTATGCATTGGCCACTGCCCCAAGAGGGGGAGGTAGAAGATCATCCTTGGGAAGAAATGACCAATAAAGAAGTTCCACATCATGAATCTCTAAAGCATTATAGCCATCCAAAGGGTCATCATGAATAATGATAAGTGAAATATCATTGGGTTGCATAGGAATAATAGTTCTCATTAGAAACCATTGTGAAGGTCTAACATCAGACTTGCCATGATAACTCCATCCAGCCCCTAGAGGAGGGTAAGTAGAAAATTTCCCCTACTTTTAGACCAACTTTCACTTCTACACGTATTGGGATGAGGAGGTGATGGACTGTAGAGAAGGCCATCGAACATAACTCTACTCATGGCACAAGGGGCATTCCCTCAATTGTCCATAAGCTTCTACAGGTGGTGGAGGTCCATAGCCATCTTCTCCACTTGGGATTGAATCTAAAAATTGTTGGGGATCAACCAACAATATGATTACACTTATGAAAGCAATAAATTGTGGAATTAAATCAGATAGATAAGTAACTAGAATCAGATAATAGCAAAGAACAAGAGATACAAGAAACCACCTTGAAAACTTGTATTAAAATCTTTACAGAAGGAATACAATTGTAGAAACTTCTTTCTTCCACACCTCTCTCAAATGCACAAGATCTCTCTCTAGATCTCTATCCCTCAAGAGCTCTCTCTCTCAAGTACAATCAACTCCAACAACCTGGATTGATAAAACTTTGTACTGTTCTTCAACATTCACACACAATGAACTACTACAACCACACTAAGCTAAGAAGATCTAGTTCTACATATAGAATTAGGAGACGTGAGCATGCACTTGCAACCAACAGTTAAGCCTCTTGAACAAGGGCTCTAAAAATAATCTTACTAATAATAGAGACACAAACTTAAGACTAAGACTTAAACTCATCATGCAAACACTCAGTTCTATCCTTGAAAATAGCATTCTGGATGCATAGGTAATCGACGCCAGTTCTTGCCTACTTGCCTGTGACTGACGTTGGCCGATCCTCTACTGACGCCGGTGTCTCTTCAACTGCACTTGACTGACGTCGGTCACTCTTGACCGACGCTGGTGACTGTGTAAACCTTAAACTTTGGTAATGCACTCATATGTGAAGCTTTTAGGCTCCACACCTTAACAATCTCCCACTTGGAGATAAATAGCTGCACCAGTACCTGTATAGCAACGTCTTCTAGCTCCTCCATCTTCAACTCAATCATGAAGACCAACAGAATTTGAATGAAGATTCAACTTCTCCTTTGTAATCGGCTTGGATAACATATCAGCAGGTTTCTTGTCTGTATGGATCTTCTCTAGCTTTAACTCACCATCTTCCAATACCTGTCTTATGAAGTGGTACCTAAGCTGTATGTGTTTGGTTCTTGAGTGAAAGGCTGAATTCTTAGCCAAATGGATTGCACTCTGACTGTCACTATACAATCTGCAACTCTCTTACTCCCTTCCAAGCTCTTCCATGCACCGTGTCATCCATATCATCTCTTTGCTAGCCTCTGTGGCTGCAATATACTTTGCTTCTATAGTTGACAAGGCAACAACCTTCTGCAACTTTGATATCCAGCTAACCACCGTTCCACCTAAATCGAAAATAGATCCTGTGGTGCTCCTCCTGCCATCTAAATCACTTGCTATATTTGAATCTACATAACCATGTAGAGAAGTATCTGAACCTCCATAACACAAGTACCTACTGCTGGTTCCTCTCAGATATCTGAGGATCCACTGAACTACTTTTCAATGTTCCTTTCCTGGATTGGCCATATACTTACTTACAACACACACTGCTTGAGCAATATCCGGTCTAGTACACACCATTGCATACATCAAACTTCCTACTGTGAAAGAATATGGAACTTTACTCATGTACTCTACCTCATCATGTGAATTAGGACATTTTTCTTTACTCAACTTAAAATGTCTGGCCAAAGGTGTGCTTACCGGTTTAGCATCCTGCATATTGAACCATTTCAACACGTTGTCCACATAATCCTCTTGAGACAATATCAACCTGTGATTTTTCTTGTCTCTCTTAATGCTCATGCCAAGGATTTTCTTTACTACTCTCAAATCCTTCATAGCAAAAGTTTGAGCTAATTTCACCTTAAGCTTAGAGATATCCTGCACGTGTGATCCTATAACCAACATATCATCTACATACAACAATAGAATAATATATCTACCATTATCCAATCTCTTAAAATACACACAATGGTCAGATTGACACCTACTGTAGCCATGCTCAGTCATAAACCTGTCAAATTTCAAATACCACTGTCTAGGAGCTTGCTTGAGGCCATACAAGCTTTTCTTCAATCTGCACACTAACTTCTCCTTACCTTTGACCTCAAATCTTTTCGACTATTCCATATAAATTTCCTCATCCAAATCTCCATCAAAAAATGTTGTCTTAACATCTAGCTGCTCAAGATGCAAATCCTCAATAGCAACCAAAGACAGTACAATCCGTATAGAAGTCATTTTAACAACAGGAGAAAAAATCTCACCAAAATCAATACCTAGATTTTGTACAAATCCTTTCACTACCAATCTGGCCTTATATCTCATATGTCCATTCTCATCTTCCTTCAACCTATAGGTCCATCTGTTCTTCAGTGTTCTCTTACCAGTTGGCAACTCAACCAAATCCCATGTTTGGTTCTCTCTTAAGGACTCCATTTCCTCAACCATGCCACACTCCCACTGACTCTTGGACTCCACCTATATTGCTTCTTTAAAACTCTCTAGTTCTCCACCATCAGTTAGCAATAAATAAAATAATGAAGGAGAATATCTAATTGGAGGCTTACTTACTCTTTTTGACCTCCTGATGGGTGTCTGAGACTCGTTCACAACACACTGTCCACCCAAATTATTTGACAGTGACCAACCTCGGTCACCTCTAGGCCTGTTACTGGCCGACGTCAGTTTTGCCTAACCGACGTCGGTGCCTGTTCCACCGATGTCGGTCTCTATATGACCGACATCAATTTCTATTTTGCCGACGCTGCTTCTTATCCTGTCGATGTCGGTCTCTGTGTTTTCCTACAAGTGATTATTTCTTTTTCTCGTGAGCTCATTTTGGACTGTCACCTCATCCAATTCACCATTACTCTGCCTAGATTGATTCAATTTCTTTAATTGATCACTATACATAACTTTTTCATTGAAAACAACATCACGGCTCCTAATTATCTTGTTAGTTCTTAGATTCTAAAATTTGAAACCAAAATCATCTGAGCCATAGCCAATAAATGTGCACCTCATAGACTTAGCATCCAGCTTCTTTCTATTTTCCTTATCTACATGCACAAAGGCTTCACAACCAAAAACTTTGAGGAATGAGAGATCTACCTTTTTACCTGTCCAAGCCTCTTATGGAATTCTACCATCCAGAGCTGTAGAGGGTCCTATGTTAATCAGGTACACTGTAGTGTCAACAGCTTCTGCCCAAAACTCTAAGGGTAAACCAGCATGCAATCTCATACATCTTGTATGCTCCATGATTGTTCTGTTCATCTTTTCAGCAATTCCATTCTATTGAGGTGTCCTTGGAACTGTCCTTTGCCTACATATTCTATGCATATAACAATACCAGTTGACCTTATAACTGCTAAACTCTCCACCATTGTTAGATCTCAGGCACTTCAATATGTTGCCTGTTTCATTCTAAACCATAGCTTTCTAAATATTAAAAGTCTCAAATACATCAAATTTCTTCTTAATACAATAGATCCATACCTTTCTTGTAGCATCATCTATGAATGAAACATAGTACTGTGATCCTCCAATAGAAGCTACCTGAGCCGGTCCCCACACGTCTGTGTGAACAAGTTGCAATTTATGCTTCTTCTTTGTAGACCCAGTCTTGAGAAAACTAACTCTTTTCTATTTTTCAAATACAGAGTGCTCACAAAATTCTAGATCCATGCTTTTCAAATCTGAAAGCTTACCTTTAGACTTAAGAATTGGCATCCCCTTCTCACTCATGTGGCCAAGCCTTGAGTGCCACAATTTTGCATCCACATCTAAAGTAGATAATACAAAAGGAGAATTGTTAGTAACACAATTACAAAAATAGAGAGTACCTAATCTCTTACCTTTGGCCATAACAAGTGCACCCTTGGTCACCTTCCAAGATTCTACTGTGAGAGTTACTGTACAACCCTCATCCCCTAACTTTCCTGCAGAAATCAAATTCCTCTTCAAGCTAGGAACATGCATCACATCTCTCAACACCCATGTGTTGCCGTTCTACATTTTTAGCTGCACTTTACCTTTGCCAATAATTTTATAAGGCTCATCATCCCCTAGATACACTATTCCAAAATCTCCATGGATATAGTCACTAAAATATTCCCTATTAGGGGTAGCATGAAAAGATGCACCATAATCTAACACCCAAGATTCTATATTATTATGCAAAGAGAATATTAAAGCATCTTATGCAATACCTGCAACCTTTGCTTCTTATTTTCCTTCGTGTTGATTGTCCTCCTTAGGCTTTGACCAGCAATCTCTGCTTATGTGCCCCATCTTTCCACAATTTCAGCATTGTGGCTTCCTGCCATTTCTGGGTTTGGATCTACCTCTCCCCTTAGACTTAGATCTTGGTCTCCCTTTCTTGCTCTTCTCTTTTTGCCTTCCCCTACTCTCAAAACTTTGAGCGTTCCCAGATGTCTCTTCTGTGCTTTTCTTACAAATTTCCTCATTCAGGATAACACTAACAACATCCTCTACTTTTAAAATATTTGATGCAGATGCAGTATTGCTAACTGCCATTACTAAGCTATGCCAGCTTTCAGGCAAAGAACATAATATTAAAGGAGCTTTTATTTCATCATCAAATACAGTTTTGACTAAACTTAATTGATTTACAATACCATGGAAATCATTCAGGTGATTAGATATAGATCCACCTTCCTGCATATGCAAACTAAATAGCTGCTTCATAAGATATACCTTATTAGAAGCTGAGGGTTTTTCATATAAATTTGCTAAAGTGTCATCAACTCTACCATTGTTTTTGCCTGTGATAAATTAGATATCACATTAGATGTTAGACTCAATCTTATAGACCCCATAGCCTTTCTGTCAAGAAATTCCCATTCTTCATCATCCATGTCTATGGGCTTCTTTGCAATCCCACCTAACGGTAAGTATAGATCTTTCTGATACAAATAGTCCTCTATCTGCATTGTCCAATATTGATAATTTTTGTCATTAAACTTCTCCATTCTCAGTTTAATTTCTTCTACCATTGCTTCTCCCACTCAAACAAAAATCTCTGTAGAAACTCCTGTGAGCAACCTGCAATCAATACACACTACACAGATCTAAACCACCTGTTAGTGAACCTGAGCTTTGATACCAATTATTGGATATCAAACTCTAAACCTACAACCAATGCTCTGATACCACTTGTTGGGGATCAACCAACAATATGATTACACTTATGAAAGCAATAAACCATGGAATCAAATTAGATAGATAAGTAACTAGAATCAGATAATAGCAAAGAACAAGAGATACAAGAAACCACCTTGAAAACTTGTATTAAACTCTTTACAGAAGGAATACAATTAAAGAAACTTATTTCTTCCACACCTCTCTCAGATGCACAAGATCTCTCTCTAGATCTCTATCCCTCAAGAACTCTCTCTCTCAAGTACAATCAACTCCAACAACTTGGATTGATACAACTGTGTATTGTTCTTCAACATTCACACACAATGAACTACTACAACCACACTAAGCTAAGAAGATCTAATTCTACATATAGAATTAGGATACTTGAGCATGCACTTACAACCAATAGTTAAGCCTCTTGAACAAGGGCTCTAAAAACAATCTTACTAATAATAGAGATGCGAACTTAAGACTAAGACTTAAACTCATCATGCAAACACTTGGTTCTGTCCTCAAAAATAGCATTCTAGACGAACAGGTAACCGACGCTGGTTCCTGCCTATTTGCCTGTGACCAACGTTGATCGATCCTCTATCGACGTCGGCGTCTCTTCAACTACACCTGACTGACATCGGTCACTCCTGACCGATGCCGGTGACTATGTAAACCTGCAACTTTTGTAATGTGCTCATATGTGAAGCTTTTAGGCTCCACACCTTAACAAAAATAAACAAACAAAATAAAAATAATCTTTTTGTTAACAAAAAAAGAACTTATATAGACCACATGAATAAAAATAACATTATTCCTATCTTTTCATAGTTGAAAGAGAATGATAACATAGAAGAATTTCTAGAGAAAGGAAATATATGCTAGCCAATTAGAAAAATCCCCAAAGAATACCAACAAAAATTATCAAGGTGATAAGGTTGAAATAAGTAATAAATCTAACACCAAGCAGACTGAGATTTTGGATAAAACCAAAATATATCTTTAAAATATTCTAAATGCTTGAAATCAAGACAAAATGACTGGGCAAGATGTAGGTGGAACAACTTCTTACCAATAGGGAGTGCTTCATAAATTAAACACCATAAGATATTTTCTAGCTTGAGATCCAAACTAGGGTGCCACACATAATCTAGACAAGTGAAGCAAGTCCTGTGAGAGGTGTGGAGGCCATAGTGCCTATTGAGCTTGCCTAAAGATATAGAGAATAGACTCATCACTTGATAAAGAAGACTAGTAGAGTATTTTTTAAAGTGCATACCACATTTCCACCTCGAGTCTTTCCACAAGGCCCTAGGAGGTTGTAGGTAAATCTTATGCAACATAGCATAAGGTAACAATTCTTAAATGCCAAAAATAGAAGGAAAGTGCACATTGTTTAATTGAAAATTGATTTTTTATTTAGGCTAGGGAATCCAATCTCTAGAGGTGATCAAATCATGGATAGTGCAAATTATTTTTTATAATAATCGTAGAGCTTTAAAACTAGGTAACTTAACTAGGGTAATGGAAATAATAAGTAGAAGGGACCACCATAAGCTATGGTCATTAATAGATAGCCCTGTGAAAAAACCACCCCACTAACTACTTTAAATGGGATTTTAATGGTTTAAAATCCTTCCATATATGTTCAATAACAAAGGATCAAATAATCTTGATAGGAATGGTAGTGATGAGGAGGGATTGGAAGCTAATATTCTTCATACTAGATTTGTTAGAGGTATAATCACTTAGACGAGGGTGAATTAGTGAGCATAGATATTTCAATCTCAATATCAATCTTTTCAAACTATTAAACAAGTATCATATATCAACTTGATCAAGCTACATTAACAACAGAGCTCATTCATTCAATGCATACACAAGATCGAACACATAGTTCTTATAGGAAACCCTCATGGGGAATAAAAACCACTCTCAATCCTATAACACATGGACTACTTGTCATATAAAAAATTATGAACAAGAGACTGTTTATTTCTTTTAGACCAACAAACCATGATCATTTCCTCCTAACCAAAGGCCTTCAGTGAAACACGTGTTTCACAAGGAGCAATTTCCCCAAAGGAAGATCAAGTTATTTAGACCCTCCTTTGAACACCTCCACCTTAGAAGTTATGTATCCAACACTTGATAGTGGATCTCTACTTTTTCACTTTTGCACAAACATTGTATTTATCTTATACGTGTCTCTCACATAAACATGCAACAATCTCTCTCCTTTTTCACTCAAATTATCCTCATATGCACACTCACACCTCTTCACATATCCTCAAACTACAAGATCACTTTTTTGACATCATAAATATGACCTATAGATCATAAACATAGTCATAATTCTTCTCTTCTCATCAATTCATCAACTGGGCACTCTACCTCTCCTTCACTCCACAACTCTGACTAACACCTCACATTAGTCTCACATAACTCTTCCAAAGCCTAGCAACCATCAAATTTAGTTTCACTATTTATTGAGTATCTATGAATTATCAAGAATTAAGGTTTTCCTTATTGGCTAAAATACACATCTTCACCCTTAAGGCATCACACATGGGTCACACTTTAGCACAATCCAACTTCAAATAAGCCTAAGTCATTTTTAGGTCCTATAGAGACCCATTCAACTCTTTGACACTTATCCAAGGAAACTAAAACACAAGAACAATTTCCATAAGCATTTACCCATTCCACATGTTTTATAATTCCTCCTTAAGTGCCAATAATTATCACAATACCCTTCTGCTTAAGCATAATTTTCTCAAATAATATTATGAGCACATAGTCACCATGAGCGAATAAATAATAACCTTCTAAGCCTTTGTGCATACTGAATATGATTTATCAAACCTTAATAATGCACACATATCATCATCATGGGGTCTAAAATATTCTCCGCTAGCCAATTCATAAATAGATATAAAAAAATATCAAAATGAGCTCAATTACCCTTATCGGGTCACTTACAGAACATAGTTAAAAACATAGTCAAATTTGGATTAAATATATTTATCTATAAATACATTAAAATTTTGAAATTTATATTTTGAAATTCTCCTTTATGTCCTCTACAAGTTTTATTTTTAATGTATGGTAAAATTATTCTTGTACCAAAAGATATGGCTAAAATATAGAGAACTGGTTTTTCCTTTGTTAAATTCAAATACTTAAATGCAAATGGTCATTATGAAATCTCAAACACCATTCTCTCATATTTAGTCCTCAATACTTAAATAAAATGTGAACCATCGATATTTTTATATGAAGCTCGACCTTCAACACATAGTTAGCTAATGCCAAATGTTAAACCTTGAACATGTTGACCTCATCTCATGCACTCTTACAACTTTGACCTCATGCACTACAATGATCTCATGTATGTAGATCAGTCTTTAACAATGATAAATATATGTCACTTTGACCTCTTGAATTTAATACACATCATTGATCTCTATCTATAGATCACTTTCTCACCTTTGATCATTGAAAGAAGCTCGATCATTATCTCCACATAGTTTTAAAAATTGAGAACTTGGCACCATTTCATTAATTTCTAACATATTAGATAAATTCACTTAGTCAATGATGTTAAAACTTTACCTTGTAAAAAATTGAGTATGGGAACCATTGCAATTTGTCGTAGAATTTGACTTTGATCTTGAATAACTTTTACTGCGCTCACTCACATGTTCTTAAATTTGGACCAAATGATCTCCTCACATAAGATAATCCAACCATATAACAATATGATCCTAGAATGATCATATGTGTGAGTATAATTATATTAAAATTATCAATTAGATTTTTCTACCACATAGCAAACAATGTCAAAAATTGCTTGGAAGGCCAACTTTACACATGCATAACTTTTGATGCACTTTGGAGTATGATTTGAAATTTATCACAAATAAACGAGGCATAAATTTGAGTAAACCAATATGATAAAATTTTCCTAAAACATCCAAACATGTGAGATATTACATCACCAAACTACTTACTTGGCTCTTTCTTGCCTCATGCAAATTTGACTAAGTATGGGAAAATAATGTCAAACTGCCTAAGAGCCCAACTTCACACTTACATATATTTCTTTTATCTAACTTAGGTGCATGACCTAATATTTAGTGCATAAAAACTATTCATAGTATTAAACAAACCCATTTGATTATTTACTCCTAAAATATCCATGCATGTGATTGTTGACCTCATCATCATGCTTCCTCAGCTCTATTTGAACATAAAAAACACTGTCAAAATGATTGAGAGCCCAAATTTACACCCACATATCTTTGAATATGCTTATGTGCATGAGCTAAGACTTAGTGCATAGAAAATAGGAACTAATGTGATCATAACCATATGACCAATTCCTGTTGACTCATCCACACATGGTAATTATGATGTCATCAAACTACCAAACTCATATGTTGTATTATTAGACCAAAAATATTTAGATAAGAACAATGATAAACCAGGTGAATTACACTCATGTACACAAGCACTCAAAAACATTCTTTATTTCTGATATTACCCTTTTTTCATGATCAAATCACCATATTCATCCCTGAACATCTCTAACCATGTCAAAATTGAAGATTAACGAAGCCTCCTTCAAGCACACTTTGTCATTTCCACTTACACTATCAAATCACTTCATCCACTCAGCAAGACACCTCCATAATATCACCATAACATCATTGAAAACTCTCCAACAATCTCCCCCTTTGTTATTGATGTTAGCAAACATCATATAGCAATATATAGCTCAGCTTCACTCTCTTCGGGCACCCTCACAATAGGAACTTTCTCCCCATTTGACACAATGACAAAGTGGGAACCAAATAATCCTAAGGACTAGAAAATACTACCAATAGGAGAGGACCACCTTATAAATATGATACAAACTCACCCTTACCTTGATTATACCTCTTTTTGTCTTGACAACTTCCTCTTGCTCCATGCCAACACGCTTCTCCAATGAAGCACTACAACCAATGAAGATAAAAAATATAAATATAATAAAATATAATATAAATTACCAATAAAAATCTTAGAGGTACTCCCCCTAAGATATTTGAGCCATTTTACCACTTTATCGTCTTCAAATCTCCATGCACCATGAGGAACCACCATACAATCTTACTAGCCTTCTCTCTCAAACCACCTCAAGGACCACCAGCAGAACTTCATGCCACACACAAAATAGGAAAAATGATCTATAAAAACCTAAGAACTCAATTTTAAATACTTAAGCCTTGTTATTTTATATAAACTAAACAAAAATTACTCTTCTTCTCAATAGGCCTACATAGTCTCCTTGTAGCCCTACCTAGAACTTGTACAGCCCACAAATTTCAAAAGAAATAAATTCAGGATATGAAACATCATATCTGGAGAAATTCCATATGCCCCCTCAATAACACCAATTTTAAACAACTATCTCAACCTTTGCAACATACTTCATTAACAAATTAACTTGTCATTTAGGCCTCCATCTTGACAAAAACATGAACAATATGAAAACCACAGACATTTAGATCTCTATGAAGATTGATTTCACAACCCATTTATACCATTCAACTTATTAATAAGCCTTATATCTCAACTCACAATGCAAACCACTTTTCTAGTAGAGCCCAAAACCCTAAAATCTCAAAACAAACAAGGTCAACACATCACCATCCAATCAATGTCCACCTCTAAATCTTCTTGTACACCTGGAGACAACCGTTACACACTTTTGGACCAAGATTTGAGATTCCAATTTTTTTGGAACCCATACATCCTATAACACATTTTTAGGACCTGCATACTCTTGAACACAAACTAATAAACCTAAGAGTAAACAAAAATATCTAATTAGACTTTAGCACACTTTCAGACTACAAAACCACCTAGAACATGCTAGAATAAGGTCAACAAACCTTTCTATGTAGAAATATCATCTTGACAATTCACAAATCCTCTTTTTTCACTTAAAAACCTTCAGTCTGACCCTATATAGCTATGACCACAATATATCTTCCATCTGGACATACCGGATTCAACTAAAAAAAGCATTCAACTCTAGCCTTTTAGGACCGTTTGAAGAACACCAAAAAACACTTGATTTTTCACTAAAAGGATTCTATTAAGAATCATAGATAAATACATCCTTTTACTACAATTCTCTAAAACAAAGTTAAATCAGGAGTGGTCCACATCACTTTAGTAACCACATGAATCCTCTTATAGCTAGAAGACTTATTGCTTTTATTCTTCTTATTCTTAGTCTGAACTATGATAATTGGTTCCTTTTCTATATCACTCTCCTTCTCTTCTAAAATGTAATTAACAACACATGGATCAAATATGGAATATTGGCATACCTTTTCATTTGAAGAATCAAACTTTTAGCTTGAAACTTCATTACTACGCATAGATAACTGATGTAATATACATGAAACATGCTCAATAATAATAGAATGTTCATTTGGATCCATGTTTACCTCATAACTAGCCTCAACTATTACCTTAGTCTTCTCCTTTAGCTTGGTCTCGTCATTCACAACATGAGCAGACAATGAGATCCCTTGGCACTCTTCAAGTTTTGTAGCATTCTCCACCATATAAAATAGATTACTTGGACCTATAGACTCATCATAATTCCTACTTACCACCTTTGGTCTCCATGAGTTCACTTTCCTTCTATCTTGCATTTTAAGAGCCTGATAAAATCTATTCTAACTTAATGGCCATTGCTTGTATAATCTTGAAATGTGACCTCTTTATTCACAGTTATAGAAAACCATACTCCTTAATGGAAACTCAACTTGTCTTACTTTGTTCAGACAAAAACTATTAATGTGTCCAATGTCATGACAACTGAAACAATCTACTCTTTTTGAACAAGACTTACCTTGCCTTTCCTTATTTAGAAAATGCTTAGCAAAGTGTCCTCTATTAACATATTTAAAACACTTAACCTTGCTTACTCCTTTTAACTTATGACCTCCATCATAGTCCCATATAAAATCCTTTTTAATAGGTCTCCTACATTCTCTATCTCTGTGTCCAAACTGATTATAAGAATAGTAGTAACCATTGAAATTTACATACCTCATGGCGTTTTGTTGTCTGATCTAATTTGTCTTTATTCTACTAGCACCCTCATTCCTTGTTTGGTGATTTATCTTCAAATGCTGATCCACCTTTCTCTTATTGATATTTATGCCAAATTGAGAAGTAACTTTGGGATTTTCATTAAAAACCCAATCAACATTTGTCACTAGCTAAATTTTGACTATTTATGAGATTATTCAAATCATTATAACTTTTATCAAATTTGAAAAATGATTTCACCTTCTTTTTAGACTTATTTAAATCATCTTTCAAAATACAATCTCAGAAGCATACCTTGATCAATCATATTCTTTATTTTTTAGGCTTGTAGATAGAATTTCTGATTAAAAATTGAGATGCTTGGCCATCTCTTCATGCTCCTTGGTGTTTTCATTCATTTTTTCCTCAAATATACTAAATTTTTCCTCGTAGTCTTTAATTTAAAACTTCATCTTCTTGTTATTTTTTTCAATCTTCAATTTTTTAAGAGAATTTTTCAAAGCATTGTCATTTTCCACCTCATTTTCATCATCATCTGAATCACTACAAGGAGACTTCTTTTGATGTGGGCAAATCCTTTCCTCAAACATGAATAGGGCTTCATCTTTATTAGGACCATCATCTTAATGATCATACTCTAAGTCATTGAATTCACTCTCATCTGATGAGTTGCAATCTTCTTTGATGTAGAGACTCTTCTTGTCTTTGAAATATTATTCTTGTTGCCAAACCTTTTGAATCCCCTTTTTCTTTTATTAAACCTAAATTATATCTTTCCATCATCATGACCTTAATCATGCTTTTGATCATCATCCTTTTTATAATTATGAGGGCACTTATTATAAAAATGTCTTATCTCACCACAATTGAAGCATTTGATGGGTAATTTACCTTTATACTTTCCTAAACCTATTCTCAATTTATTTGAAATCAAAGAAATTAGTTCATCCTTATATATATATCAAAAATGTCATCTTCTTTAGGTTTCTTACCTCTAAACTTCTTCTTTATCTTCATCTCTATCTTGAATGTTACTTCCTTATTTGGTGGTATATCATCACTCTTCCTCATCTCATAAGCAATAAGGTGTTATGCAACTGATCTATCTTCAATTGAGTAAGATCACAACTTTCTTCTATGGTATATACTTTTGAATCAAACATGAGGGATATACACCATAATACTTTTTGAACAACAATAGCCTCTTTAAGATTCTCTCCAAGACATCTGATGATGTTCGTAATCTCATCAAATCTCTATAGAAAATATCCCATAAAATCTTATTCATTCATCTTAAGAATTTCAATTTTTTTTCTGTGAGTCTTCAACTTAGCAAGTTTGACCCTTAAATCTAATTCATAAATGATATGCATTTTGTGTCATATCTCTTTATCATAGTTACAATGGATTACCTTGGTGTATTTAGTATTTAAAATACCACAAGTGATAGCATTCATTGCCTTGGAATTTTTCTCAAACAACTTCTTGTCTACAACACTAGATGGAGGAGTAGTAGGAGTAACATAACCATCCAAAATAGATTGTCATACATCAAACCCTAAGGACATAATATATGTCTTCATCCTTTAACTCTAAAAATCATAATTGGATTCATTGAACATTAGTGCATACTTAGTATAGAAACCTCCTTGATGACTATCCAGATTGTACCTTAGATGACCTTCAAGTTGTGAAGCCTTTACCAAAAGACCTGCTCTAATACCAATTGTTAAAGATAAAATCACTGAGAGGGGTGAATTAGTGAGCTAAAATATTTTAATTTAAATTTTAGTCCTTTCAAACTATTAAACAATCAACATATATCAACTTAATCAAGCAACATTAATAAGTGAGTTCATTTATTCAATGCATACAAAATATCAAAAACATAACACATATTTCTTGTGGGAAACCCTCATGGGTAATAAAACCCACTTTCAAGACTGAAACACATGGATTAATTTCCTATAATAAATTACAAAAAAGAGACTGGTCAAGTCCTTTAGACTAGTAAACCTTGATCATGTCCTCATGACCAAAGGCCTTTACTGAAACACCTGTTTCATAAGGAATAATTTTCCCTAAGGAAGATCAAGTCCTTTAGACCTCATTTGAATACCTCCACCTTAGAATTGATGTATTCAAAACATGATGATGGATCTCTACTTTCTAACCTCTGCATAAACACTCTCTCTATCTCATACATGCCTATCACATAAACATGCCACAATCTCTCTCCTTCACTCAAACTATCCTCATATGCACACTCAGACCTCTTCACATATCTTCAAAATACAAGAAAACTTTTATAACATCAAAAATATGACCTATAGGTTATACACACATTCATCAATTTGATCTTCTCATCAATTCATCAACTGGGCACTCTACCTCTCCTTCATTCCACAACTCTCATATACACCTGGCACTAGTCTCACACTAATCTTCCACAAGCCTAAAAATAATTACATTTAGTTTCATTATTTATGGAGTATCTATGAATTATCAAGAACATAATATTTCCTTATCAGCCAGAATACATGCCTTCACCCTTAAGGCATCTCATATGGGTCACACTTAAGCACAATCCACTTTCAAATATGCCTAAGTCACTTTTAAGTCATATGGAGACCCATTCAGCTCTTTGACACTTCTCCAAGCAAACTATTACACATGAACACTTTAAAAAATCATGTACCCATTCCACATGGTTTATAGTTCCTCTTTAAGTGCAAACAATTATCATAGTACCCTTCTTCTTAAGCATAATTTGTTCAGACAATATTTTGTACACACAATCACCATAAATGAATACACAATTACCTTCTAAACCTTCATTCATACTGTATACAATTGATCAAAACTTCATAATGCACATAGATCATCTTCATGGAGTATAAAACAATCTAAAATATCCAATTCATAAATAGATATCGAAACAATATCATAATGAACTCAATTACCCTTCTTAGATCACTTGTAAAACTTAGTTGAACACACATTCAACTTTGAATCTTAATATATTTGTTTATACATACATTCAGACCTTCAAATTTATATTAATAGATGTGTCTTTAATTCCTCTACAAGTCCACTTGTTCCTACATGGTCAAATTTTACTTGTATCAAAAGATATAGCCAAAACATAGAAGTATTTTTTCCTTTATTAAATTCAAATATTTAAATGCAAATGATCACATTAAACATTGAACACCATGATCTCATCTTGATTCCTTTTTGACCAAATTAAACAGGTACCATCAATCTTATTGTATCTCAAACTTTAACACATAGTCTTCCAATGCCGAATGTTAAACCTTGAACGTGTTCACCTCATCTCTTACACTCTTACAACTTTGACCTTATGCGCTTCATCTATTTCTTGTACATAGATCGGCCTTTAACAATGCTAAACAACTATCACTTTGAACTATTGAATTTAATACACACCATTTATCTCTATCTATATGATCACCCACTCACCATTGATCCTTTGAAGAAGCTCGATCTTTATCCCTACACAACAATAAAAATTGAACACTTAGCACCATCTCGCTACATCCTAGCATCTTAGATAAATGTGATCCATCAATGATGTTTAAAATTTACCTTGTGCAAAATTGACTATGGGAAGCATTGTAATCTATCTAAGAAGCCAAGTTTGATTCTCAATAGCTTTTACCTCACTCACTCGCATGTTCTCAAATTTGGACCAAATGATCTCCTCACATAGGAGGATCCAACCATGTAACAATCTAATCCTGAAACCCTCACATGTGTAAAATTTAATTACATTAAAAATATCACTTAGATTCTTATGCCACAAAACCAACAATGTCAAGAATTTCCTAGAAGGCCAACTTTGCACATGATTAACTTTTGATGCTCTTTGGTGCATGATCTAAAATTTAACATAAATCTACTATGCATAAAACTGAACAAACCCATATGATCAACTTCTCTTGAAACATCCACACATGCAAGATATGCCATCACCAAACTATTTACTTGACTCTTTCTTACCTCATGCAAACTTGGCTAAGTATGGGAAAATAATGTTAAACTGCTTGAGAGCCCAACTTTGTACTTGCATATATTTTGTCTCACTTAGGTACATGACCTAAGATTTATCACATAAGAACTTGGCATAATATTGAATAAACCCATGTAACCATTTATTCCTAAAAATTGCATGCATGTGAATGCTGACATCATCAACATGCTTACTCAACTCTATTTGAACATAAAAAACACTATCAAATGCCTAAGAGCCCAACTTTACAGCTACATATATTTGACTATGCTTAGGCACATGACCTGAGACTTAGCACATATAAACTAGGGACTAATTTGATCATAACCATATGACCAACTTCCCTTGACTCATATAGATGCATCAATTATGATGTCACCAACTGCCTACTCAGATTTTATGCTATTGGACCCAACATGTCTAAGTGAGAATAATGATGAACCAGGTTAATTCCAATTATGTACATAAGTACTTCAACCATTTTTGAATTCTAATAGGACCCTTTTCTCATGTTCAAATCATAATACTCATCCTTGAACATCTCTAACCAATGCAAAACTGAAGATCAACCAAACCTCCTTTAAGCATACTTTGACAAGCACATTACACACTTTATCATTGTCACTTACACTATCAAAGCGCTTCATTCACTCACCAAGACACCTCCATGACATCACCATGATATCATTTATAACTCTCCAATAGGATTTACAATAGGGTTAGGCCAAAGAAATACAATGTATTAGAATAATTTTCTAAGATTCATTTCTATCAATAGTTCGAACAACCCACTTTCTACACAAGGCCATACTTTGCTAAAAGGTGTCAATAATGCCCATGCAACTTGTATTATAAGGGAGGCAATAAATTTCCCATGCTACATGATGCAAACCACAAATGCAATTAGAATATGCCTAGAGGAAATCTCTAAGGTGCTTTGCCAAAATATAAAAAGAGGCTTTAAAGGGAGCTAGATGGGAAGAATAGTAAACATGTGTCACAGACAGGATCATGGTTCAAATTTATAACTTATTCGCTAGATATAGGGGCTTAGTCAATTAATATGCAATCTTCATTTCTATTTTATTGATGACATACTTCTAAAGCTTGGCTAACAAACTATCAAAAGTAAAGGGAATGCCCAAGAACCTAAATTGTTCCCCCTGAGAAATCCATTGCCAGTTATAATTGTGAAGCCACTCAAGCATAGGGATCATACATTGATGAAAACACTGGGTTTTCCTCGATTGAAGGCTGGAGCTAGAAGCTAGATATAAAATGTCAAGGCATTAGATATCATAATTAAAAGTGGCCTTTTATTATTCAATCAAAGGAAGGTGTCATCTATAAAGTTTCCATTGATGAATTGGGAGGTATAGTCAAGTAATAAAATGCCATGAACAAACCCTTGAGAAGTTATGGAAGCTAAGAGATAACCCATGGCTTAAGTGGATAAAGCATAAAGCACCGTAGTAAGAGGACAACCTTGGTGATTAGATTATTGAAGTTCAATAGCCTCAATTTTATTCCAATTAATAGTGAGGTAGGTTGAGGCATCATGATTCAAAGTTTACACTACATAAATAAAGTAGGGGCCAAAGCCAAGAGCCTTGAGAATGGAAAGAATAAATTATAACTTGATCCTTTCATAGGCATTTTCAAAGTCTAATTTATGAAAAAATGGTTATTTGAGGAGAGGAAAGATCCCAAGCCATACCTTCCCAAACTACAATAAGATTGTCTAAAATATAATACCCTCTAATAAATCCTTTTTTTTCAAGTCTAACAATGGAAGGTAGGCTGAGATGGATGCATTTAGTGAGGGATTTTGCAACAATCATGTAAGAAACATTGATAAATATTATCAGCCTCAAACTAGTAAGTAACTAAGGATCTTCAGCTTTGGGAATGAATTTTATATTACCCTAATTAATCATGGGTCCAAGATACTAAGTATGGCTTCTTTTTGGACTAATAGTATATTAGGTCCAATAAACTCCTAGGTGGTTTCATAAAATTTGCATAAAAATCCATTGAGGTTGGGGTATTTATCATTGCTCCTGTTATTCAAAACCTCTATGATCTCATACAAGGTGAGAAGGTAATCACAAAGTTGCTAGATAGTTAAATTGAACTTGTGAGGCACCATATTGAGGTATTTCTAAAGTGCCTTGGACTGCTCAACATGAAAGGTTGAGCTTGGAAAACCAACCAACTTGTAATATTCAATGAAGGATGAAGAGATATCAAACTGAGAGTTAAGATGGGATTTATCCACTTGAATGAATTTAATTTACCCATAATATTTATTGGATTTGAGTGATTTAAATAAATCCTTCGAGTGTTTGTCATTAATTTTTAGGTAGTACAACTGAGCATAGACTTGGGTGCCTCTAGCTATATGGTTGTCTTCAACCTTGAGGTGGTGTTTGAGAGAGGCTGCAAGCTATTGTAACTACACATTAAATGTATCAATCTTGAGGGAGTGAAAGACCCATTTGAACTTATTGAGTGTGGCCTCCTTTGACCACTTTCAGATTTAGGTGACATGTTTGTGATGGTGGTGGAGGAGGAAGGTGGTGCATAAAATGGCATCATTCTACCACTCAATCATGTTGGGAATGTATGGGGGCTATAAGGTGATGTTCTAGACCTACTTGATGAGTCAAACTATTCCAGTGTGACTCAACATAGAAATATTGAGAACAAATTTATTATGTGGCACATTATACTACTTTGAGGTATTTTCCACCTTGCAAGAAATAGGGGAGTGGTCTAACACACTAATACCTAAGTGGATGCTGACAAGCTGGCCATCAATGCTGGAAAAAGAAAAAAAAATGCTCTGAAATCATAAAATAGTTGATCTATTTGAGGATGCATTGATCCATAGATTAGTAGTTGGACCACATAAACCAGGAAATGGAGTTAAATGCCCACTATCAGAGGAGAGTGTCTACAAGACACCATTTATTTTTGAAATAATTCCAAGCATTGCATCCACCAACACACCAGTGTATGGGGAGGGCCCCAACCTTGTCTTGGGGGTATTCAATTATATTCAAGCACACACACCTAGCCACATGGAAATAGATAACCCATTTTCCAAAGATTACCAAAGTAAGGTGCGGTCAGGGCCATCATTGGGAGCATAGATGTTAAGAGTGCCAAATATATGGTCATCAATGTCAAGAATAATCTAGACTATCCAATGTGATGGGTCCTCCCTAATGGTAATAATGTCATGGTAAACCTTAGGGGTAACTAAAATACAATCACTACCACATCTCACCTGATGCAAGGTGATGATCTGGGTGGTGTCAGGTAAAATTCTTCTCAAAGATGTCTAAAGGAGAGAGCTAGACACTTTAACTTCATGTAAATAAAGAATATGTGGAAAATTAATATGCTGACAAGCAACACATACAAAGTATTTTTGTATAGATTCTATAAGACCCCTAACATTCCATGATAGTACATTCATAGGGAAGGGTCATCCATTTGAAACTCCTCTTGGTCGTCCTTAAAATCTACCAACGCTGCAAATATGTTGTGTTGGAGAGGATGTGAAATTCCATCGACCGCAATGAAGTGGCATTTGGCTTCATGTTCCTCTTTAATTAAGTTTGTACCCCCATAAGGTGGGTTACGAGACCATTGGATGAATGAGTCATTGATTGAGAGAACATTAGCCATGGGCATGCTAGTATTCTAGGAAATCAGAGAACTACTCTGTGGGTTAGAACTATAACGGTAAGAGGTGGCATAAAAATCCCTTGAGAGGGTTTAATAACTTCAAAAGAATCATCCTGAGGTTGTAGCTAGGGTGGGCTTTGTGACTTAGCACCTAACGACCTTTTAAGGGGAACCATAGGTTAGCCATCACCTTGGTCTGTCGGTTTGAGCTTTTTAGTTTGAGGAGGTGGTTGAGGAGGCTTGGGATGACCCACGTGAGGAAAAACCTTGATGCAATAGTCTGACCCCTGACATCAAAAGTAAGTGTTGGGAAGGTTGAAGTAAAAAAGAATGTGACCATTTGGTCTCTTTGACATGGATTTCTATAAACTCTTTCAACTCCTTGGAGAGGTCAACCTTGACACAAACATTATTGTTGGGGCAAGAGGAAACCACATATTTGGTTTGATTAGAACAACATATCCTATGGGAGTGATGATTTAGGGTATGAAATCCCAGAGGTGAACTAGCAGTTTGGGAAGCTCAACTTAGACAAGTATCTGAAGGGTGGCATTGTTAGAAACTTTAAAATTGCGAGACCAGGCAAACAGAATCATAAGCTAGTTGTGAAGGAACTAGACATTGGACTTTTCAAGGATAAGTTGTGTCTTTGAGGGCTTCCTAAAGGTAAACAAGAAAAAACCTATGGTAAGGTTTCAGATTCCAGAGAGATGGATGCCTAGAGGCCCCTAGTGGTTGCAGAGCCAATTATGTGGATAATCCTCCAAGGGGATATGATCTCAACAAAGTAAGCAATAAAAGAACAATTTTCATACCATTTGCAACATTTTTCAACATCAACAGTAAAATGGTTACCTCCGAAATGGAGGGGGATTGAGGAATTACCTCATCTTAGAGATTCAGAACTAATATCTGAGTTCACTTGGGTGCCACTAGCTCCGACTGCTGCATCAACAAATGCAATAAAGTGCGGAGAAACCATAAATAAAGGGTTTGCCCACCCGAAAGGCATCGTGCGAGGGCAATTAATGCATTGCAGTCATACAATATTACTCAGGACCAACAGTGTGAACAAGGTGACCTAAGGATGCAAGCAAGAAAACACAAACCATGAAACACTAGCAGAGTGATTCTTCTCCATTCTAAAATTATGACGACACTCTATGTACATAATTTTTACTTTACAATAAAATCACTATTTTGTGATTAACATCCAAAATTAAATTTTAGATAAACTATGAAAAAATCTTATTAAAAAATTTAATAAATTATTTTAAATATATTTTTTATTCATATATTCTATTTTAACATTTTAAAGACATGAAAAATAAATAACCGTCGTAAAAAAAATTCATGACAAGTGGGGTCGACTGTTAAATGTAGTCCCTCGTCATGGAGCTTTAAAATATCTAATTAAGCACCACTTAAACTTCACGTTGGTTTGCCTGGATGGTGGCCTATGATATTTGTTTTTATGTTTGGATGGTTTGCTTCAGAAAATGGGGACCCGCTAAAGCATTGTTTATATCGAAAGCTAAGGATAAATTTGTATCGATTTCCTTTTTTCCGGAAAGGGAATGGTCTACTTTAGCAATGACCGTCCTCCCGTTGAGGAGATCGTTTTTATGGCGAAATTAAATATGGATAAGCAAAATATTCGAAATGTAATATTGAATAATGTTTTTGATACAAAATGATTCGGAATAATATGTGATCAATTATCATAAATAGAAATGTTTTTTTTTAATAACGATTGATCATATTCAAATACACACAGGTTTATGTGACAGACTTCACTAAAAATTTAAATTAACTCTCACCACCACCACTACCATAATAATAATTTAAAATTTTCTCCAAAAATTTAAATTAGTCTTTATAATAATAATAATTAGTATAAACATTTTAAATATATTTATTTCAAATATGTTAATAAATATCAATTTCAAAATTTTGATTTTTGATTTTTTAATCGAAAAGCATATTTTTATTTTAAAAAAATATAGTATACCACTAATCATTTTAAAAAGATAGGTGAAAAAATCACATCCCAAAAGTTAAGCCATGTAGAATATAAACTAGTTTGATCTAGTAGGGAAAAACATAATCAAGTGAAAAAATCATCGGATATAACCAAATTTTATATCCACAATATGGCTTTTTTTTTACGATTTTTCCTGAAAACCTTTGTCCATTTCTTTCGACTAGTAATAGTGATCGGATCTGCAATAACCATCCAAAGTCTGTGGTTATTCTAAAGTTCAAATGGGGGTAGATCCTTATTAGATTTAGATGTTTTAGATTTGTGTGATATTTTGATTCCTCCCCCTGTAACATTAGCCACAAATGTTGCCTTGCAAGAGGAATCTTCTAGAGTAAAACATGTTCCTTCTTCCTTCCCCATGTCTTCTTTAGATTTATTTGTGACATCATGTAAAAGAGGATACTTAAACCATTGCCAACCTGTAAGATTAAAAGATTGATCCTTTTTATTTTTGGCTTATCTGCATGAGACATACCCCTTAAATATGGCCAGTTTAGTGGCATAAACTTCATCTAAAAGTAGTGTTTTCATAATCCAAAGTTTTCTTAAAATAGTCATGTTATTTGTAAAGACACTATTAAATATATAGTTACATACTATACGGTAGTAATGTTGGCATGACTCCTCAATTGAAACACTACCAAGTTTTCGAAAGTAGGAAATAAAATCATAAGGAATTGCAAATAAAAAGTTGCATGTATCATTCTCTTAAATTAAATCAATTGCTAAATAAATATATGGCCTTTTATTTTAGATCCTCTTCTGCGCATGCCCTTCGTATTATACGAATGGAATCTTAGCTTAATATAATATAGTACATATGAATTATATGGTAATCAAAATGAATTGACCCGATAAGAATGCAGATGGAGGAATTTGGTAAACACATGCAGGGGTCCACAAAGCAGTAAATGTGGGTGAGACAGTAGTCTGTCAAGGAGATCGAGGATATAGTGTGTTTTATAATTGCATATAGAAAATGTTGGCGACTATTGTTACCACTCACATACTTGTACACATTGATGAAAGAGAACAAGAAATCTTTGAAACTTAACTTTATGTATCATATTTAAAACATGGGGGTTCAGGTCCTGGAAAGAGATTATTCCATCTATGATAAGATATAAATCACATAAGTTGAAATAAACCCTTCTAATTGGTATAAAGATAAAAATCATAAATAGTAAAAACTTGTAACTATAATACCCTTGGTAGTAATACTAGCTATTGCCCAAAGGAGGTGTGATGTAAATGCCAATAGAATGAAACAATGGTCTTGTAAATGGTTCGAAAAAGAAAGGAGGTGAAATATGAAAACTAGATTCTAAAAAGTTATCTATGATTTTAAAATTGATTCACTCTTCCATATAATAAAGATATGTCAAGATGTAAAACAAACAAAGAGAATAGATGAGAAATACTTGCAATTAATTAAAATAAAGCTCTGACAAGGAACACAATCTTCTCTTTTTACTTCCTAACATGGATGTATGTACAGTCTTACATTATTGCATATCTATCAAAAGAGAAAGGAAGCAAAATCTAAATATCTTGAGAGAATCACACTCTTGACAATGCAGTAAAAGTTAGGCCTTGGTGTTTGGAGGTGTGATGTAAATGCCAATAGAATTAAACAATTGTCTTGTAAATGGTTCAAAAAAGAAAGGAGGTGAAATATGAAAACTAGATTCTAAAAAGCTATCTATGATTTTAAAATTGATTCACTCTACCATATAATAAAGATATGTCAAGATGTAAAACAAACAAAGACAATAGATGAGAAATACTTGCAATTAATTTAAATAAAGCTCTGACAAGGAACACAATCTTCTCTTTTTACTTCCTAACATGGATGTATGTATAGTCTTACATTATTGCATATCTATCAAAAGAGAAAGGAAGCAAAATCTGAATATCTTGAGAGAATCACACTCTTGACAATGCAGTAAAAGTTAGGCCTTGGTGTTTAGTATTACCAGTATAAACTATTGCCTTTTCCAATGTTAGTTAGATTGCCATAAGTTATTGGATGAATACACACATTTTGATAATTTTATAGATCCCATGTAGGGCCTATATATATTTTCATGTGCATCATCACAAACACTAGTAGTTTAGGGAGTTTTGTGCAAGATCTATAAACTCCAACATGAATTTGACCATGAGCAGCATTGACCACTCAAACTTAACCCCCAAATTAGATGTAAGCATAATTTATTGTCTTTTTGATAAAATAATTTTGGTATCTATTTGCTCATCAGCTAGATCTCCCAAGTTTTTTTTCCTATTATGTTTTATATTTCATTGTACAGCCAAAATATTTAACGAATTATATATTTCCTTGTTATGTGTTTAATCTAAAGGGGTGAATCATATAATGTTTTAGCACACATTGGTATATCACGTGCCGATAATGAGAATAATAGAGGTGGCAAAAAATGAAATTGACACATTAGTAGATCTGTCGGCTACCTACACGTCTATATGTGATAATTCCATTAAATAAAATCAACAATATAGATATAAACATAAATGTTTGAAAATATAATATAGATATTCATTAGTAGTTTTCATAATTCATTCATTTTTATCTATTTTCAACTAAATTGTCTCAAAAGCAAATGGGATCAAAAAGGATACTAGTTAAAAGGAGGGTGGATTCATACCAAATATGAAGATGTGTGAAGCTAATATTGTAAAAGGACTACACCAAACATCCCAAAAAATGATAGAGAAAATTTTGAAGATGATAGATCCACCAATACACAAGTTAAGTATGAGGATAAGGTTGTGCAGATTTGACATAAAAGAGTGATGATTTATGCTTATCAAATTCATAGTAACGAGATCAATGAATAGAAGATTTATTATTTGGTTTATGTTGTTCTTTTCCTCAAAGATAAGATCTTTGGTTGTATGTTTCTATAATTAAGATGGAGTTATGAGAGTGACTCTGTTAGTAAATTAATCTAGTTCTTTCTTAGAAATCTACTTTTGCAGTTGGAAATCTCTATATAAATTTAGTGTAAAATATAGTTGCTTCATAATAAAGGAAAATGAGATTGAGATTGGATCCAATCAATGAATAGTGATGGCACTATGCAACATCAAATTTTGTTTTATTTCTAAGTAATTTCACCTTTATCTAAACTAAATGAGTGTAATATAAAAAAAAAACTAATGTACTAAGGCTCTATTTGCTCAATTTTTGATTTGAATATAGAAACTACTTCAAGACAAGATTGAATAACTCAAACTAGGCATGTCAATCATTTGCCATTCTTTTTGGTTGGTATTGTCTATGTAAAAAAAAAACAATTTTCTCTATTTAGAATGTGAAATAACAAAATAAAATGAAAAAGTTGGTAGGAAAGATCATTGTGTTAGACTATTTATATCTAGGTAATGAAATAAAAGATCTACAACACCAAAAAATCACAAATATTCAAGGGCTATATGATGGAGAAAAAGAGGCCAAACTTTTGGAAGCCACAACTTTTGATCTGTATCTCCGTTTGAGCCCATCTTCATGCTAAAATGACCATCTCAAAAATTTCAATGTAGCCATAACTTGGATTATACAATTTTGAAAATTTTCAATATTTTTTAAAGGTCATACATGACCATATGAGGGTCTAAAATTGTAGTTTAATATTAATTTTGTTATTTTTCTAATTTTAGAAATTGTATGTTTTTTCAAACAAAATTAAACTTTAGTTGATATTCATTTGATAGGTTAATTTTAGTTTTTAGTTTATTTCTAAATATTTTTAGAGTTGTGGCCACTTGCATGTGAAACTTAGTAAAAATAACATGTGGAGTTTTATTTATTTTTGGAGTTTCAAATTTTGAATGTCAACTTCAATTCTGAGTTGAGGATTATTTATGCATGGTTTGTAATTTTTTAAATCAATCAATATGAATCAATACGAGTTATTGTTTCATAAGCTTTACCTATTGGTATTTTCTTAGGTTGATAGTATTTGGGTTCATTATTAGAAGATTGATAAAAATGATCACATGTGAAAGAACTATAAGAATAGATTCATAAAAAAATCAAGAAGCTATGTACAATATTTTCTCTTTTTTATTTGAATGTTTTTGAATCTTTTTACTATAATCAATTATGATCTAGTAATTTGTGCTTATCTAGATTCAAATCTTTAGATTTTTTAAAATACATGGCATATTCCCTATCACCTTTTATATCTTGCTCATTATTACCATCATTTGGACCTGTGTGAATTATTCTTCCATAGTGTCGAAAGGAGATTCACTATTGATGAGTATGTAGTGTTGCTTACATGTTTTGAAACCATGACTATCCCAATGTAAATTCTAGCTAATGTGATTGAGACATAACTCATACATTTTTATAAACCAATTTTTATCTAAACGCTACTGGTTACATGGTGTATCCAAGAGCTTTTTTACATTCTATATTATGATGTATTTCAGAGATATTCAGCCCAATTGTTATAATCTTTTAACACTAAAAGTGGTTTTTGATGTAGTAGTATCAATGGGAGCATGTTTGTAATAATATCCTTCCATATATGTATTGTTATGTTTAAATATTCTTTCCAAAGATGTTTTATGCGTGTTGTATCTATATTTGATGTCTTTTGAATCCATGTAGTAAGAGATATTTGTTGATTATATATTAATTTGGTAAGGCCTTCATGATTTTACTTCTAATTTTAATTTTTTTGTGTTTTGCAATGTTTTGTATCATGTCCTATAATTATATGATAAGAACAATATGACTTTCCTACTTTATGCATAAAAAGTGTTGTTCATTGTTTTCTAATGTTATAAAATGTAATAGGTTTGTTATCTAATAATATTTATAAAATTATAACGGGTGTATCTGGATATTGCATTATTTTTAATAACACTGAAATATTTGCAACCATATATTTACACATTATTCATTAAATTTTTGACAAATCCCATATAATATAATTTATGCATTATCATCTTTAAGCATACTTAAAATATGATTTCCATTTGAAACTAGATGATATTTATTTGAGTCATCATGATATATCTTTGGACCATTAGATGTGGATGATTTATGTGATAAATACTCATCTGAGGGGTTAAAATCTAGGTTATATATTTTATAATCTATCATATTAACCAATTTTTCCTTACGATCATCACTATCATAATAATATGACACATTTTCATCTTGCATCTCTATATTGACTAGTAATGAGAGATTAGGAATATACTTTTGTTGATCCTCATTATTTTGATTATCTTTTCATATATTTTCTTATTCCACTTGTGCTCTATGCCGATGTTCTTATTCCAATTAGAGCCTTTTCTCCATTTATAACTTATAAATTTATACTTATTTTTTATGTAATTTTATTTTATGTGATATTGATTCTTCCTCTCATAATTTTTAGATTTTTATTTATATTTTTATTTGTGTTATTTTAAATTTTTTTGGGTTATTTTTATGTACGATCCAATTCTTATTGATCCATTCATAACTTATCTTTTTTTCCTTGCTTTTTATTAGTACTTAACTCTCTGATTTTGTATACATATTTTTTATCAGATAAATGTCTTTAGATGGAGGGATTATAGGTAGATAATATAAATTTTATTGAGGTGATTTGATTTTAAAATATTTAAAGGATTATCATCAGTAACAACAACATATGAGTATCCTTCATTCAAAAATTTAATACACATATATAATGTAGATGGTATTATTGACATCATATGTATCTAAGGTCACCCTAATAGTAAATTAATATGTAGTTGATTTGCCATAACATAAAATAAAATATATATTATTTAAAGTCACAATGTTACATCTACATACATAATTCCAAGTTATTGTCTTAAAGAGTCATCAAACCCTTTGATAGTTTTATTTATTTTTTAATATTTTCTTAGTTAATATCTAATTGTTGTAAGAAATAACTACTGAAATTGTTTAATACATGTTTTATTCCTTTATTTTTCAATCTAATTTGAATAAATATTGAAAGTTCTTATGTAATTCAATGTTGTGTTATAGATTCTTCTCTCCCAAAAGTGACAATGTTTTCAAGATTTGTAAAGGTGCTAAAAATGGATGTAAAAATGGAAGGTTTTGTATTCCTTGAAATAGTATTATCTCACAATTCATCATGCAAAATATCCTTATAGACTGATGAATAATTTGGTAACTCGAGAATAGAAATTTTAGTATGGGTAGTTTGTAGTTGATCCATAATATTAAACCCTTTAGGTTGTTTTTATTTCCTCATAGGTGGAAGGAATTTAGAAGGAACATGTTGACTTCCTCTATGATTTGGTAGCCTACCTCTTCAGTTATTAATAGGATGGATCATAGAGTCTAATACAAGCCATGTGTGAATAATGGGAGTGGGATCATAGTTTTTACAATCTTAATGTCCAGGAGGAGGAGTAACAGAAGGAATCATATGTTCCCTTTTTCATCTAGTAGTAACTAGTACGAAATCTAATTGAATGTTGAAATTATAAGAATTGAGATGTGATTGAGGTTGTATAATAAACCTTATAACATTCTCAATGTATATCTAGTCTTATTCCCATGTCATACTTGACTTTACAAAATTTTGCATTAATAGTGTTTGCATCTTAGTATGCAATTTGTTTAATTTTATTACAATATTTTTAATGATGTTCCTTATTATGGGACTACATGTAATGAAAACTAAGACACCTTAAGAAAAAAATGCTCATCTAATATAGCATATATTATTATATGAATTGAAAATCAATTAAAAAAAAAGCTAAAATATATATATATATATATATATATATATATATATATATATATATATATATATATATATATATATATATATATATATATATATATATATATATATATATATATATATATATATATATATATATATATATATATATATATATATATATATAGTGTATGAAGATTAGTGAATTAACCTAAAATATAAGGTCAAAATAAAGTGTTTTGAGTGTTAAATATCATATAGGAGGTAAAAATAAATTACTATCAATGCAAACTATTAGATCTAAGGTTGAAGGCAATTTATTTAGGTGTCAAATAGAACATTAACTAACAGAAAATTAAAATTTAAGTCCTATTTTTTTTTTTTTTAATGAAGATTAGTCAATTTCACTAAAATATAAGGTCAAAATAAAGTATTTTAAGTGTTAGATGTCAGATAGGAGGTAAAAATAATGTATTATTAATCTTAGATATTATATCTAAGGTGTAAATTAAATTATTTAGGTGTTAGATATTAAATCCAAGAATGAAATAAAGTTTTCTAGTGTCTAATGCTTATGAATTTATTAAAACCCTAAGAATTTATTTTTAATCAATGCTCAAATAAAATGTGTATATTCAAAACCTTTAGTATTCAATTTTTTTCATTTTATTATGTGATTTTTAATGATGTTTCTTATTACGGGACTACATGTAATGAAAAATAATACACCTTAATACAAAAAAATGCTCATCTAATATAGCATAAATTCTTTAATGAATTGAACATCAATTCACAAAAAGATAAATTTTTAATCTTATATTTTTATTGTGTATGAAGATTAGTGAATTTGCCTAAAATATAATGTCAAAATAAAGTGTTTTGAGTGTTATATATGAAAAAAGAGGTAAAAATAGAGTGATATCAATGCCATATATAAGATCTAAGGTTGAAGGTAAATTATTCAGGTGTAAAATAGAACATTAAATCACAAAAAAATAAAATTTAAATCCTTTATATATTTTTATGTATAAATATTAGTGATTTCCCCTAAAATCTAAGGTCAAAAAAAGTGTTTTGAGTTTTAGATGTCAGATATGAGTAAAAAAGAAAGAACCATTAATTTCAAATATTAGATCTAAGGTTGAAAGTAAATTATTTAGGTGTCAATTATTAAATACAAGAATGAAAGAAATCTTTTTAGTGTCAGATGCTTAGGAATTTATCAAAACAATTGGTGATTGAATCTAATTAAGATAAAATGAATATAAATATAGAAAACATTGTAAGACAACTTGAAAATAGCATAATGAAAGAAAATTACTGAAATATATAAAACATGAATGAGTTAAATTGTCAACACAATATGACATGGAGGACCTACACATGATTTATTAAAATTTAAAACCCTAATACTATTGCAATATCTAAATAAATACATAGAAAAAAGGTCTAGTGTAATGCGTTGTGTTGAGCCAAGTAACCCCGATAGTGATTAACATTGATTAAAAGTAGGGATTGAATAATACAATAAAATATCACAATATATTATCCATACCACATGAAGGAAATGTGAGAGTGAGGGATAGCCTTAATTATGTGGAGAAGTAAAGGCCTCATAAAGTTATGTGGTTATATTAATGTAGGAGTATACATAAATGTAAATGGTTTCTTAAAGTTTACTTTTAGTTACAACTTGAACTTTAGTACATGTTTCCATGTAAGTGTACAACTTATAATTTAACTAAAGTTTCCAAGTCAAAATATAATTAGTATCTAAATAGGAAAATAAAAAATAATCAAAAAATTAATTACTCACTAAGTAAACTTAAGATGTAACTGTAAATTTACACCAACACCCCCCTTTAAGCACATTTTAGCTAACATGATAAAAATCAAGAATAAAGTTCTGAAATGGGTCTGACACTAGGCATGATGATGTATCCATGTAAAATAAAATCAAGGTATTAATCTAAAAAATAAATGAGCCACAAGGGTCTCACCCTAAATTAGTATAACAACATAGAATATATATGGGTAAAAAAGAGTTATACCTCAAGGATATCACCCTTAAAATGCATTAAACAAAACCCACACCACCATTATCCTACCCTTCCCTAATGATAACTTGGGTAAGGTAAATAAAAAAAAACTATGAAAAATAAGAGATACACCATAAGAATCTTTTTACTGGTGCTGATAAATCTATTACATGGATCTAAAAATAACAACATAGATTTAAACATATTATTTGACAAAGAAACCATAAAAATGATATTTTATCTAGAAAGGGATTAATGGTAAGAAATATGAGTTGTGTGCAGAACATGCAACTTTATATTGGAGAATGATATCAGTAATGTCCATGAAAGTAGTGATAATTATTACACCACAACAAATCATTAATCCATCCTAAATTAACGTAGATGGTAAGAAAAGACATGTGCAAGTGATTAGGGGCCATGCGCACAAATTAATTATGAAAATAAGTTTATTGATCATATTTAGGACTTCCATGCCCATATGAATTTGGAAATGTGTTAAGACACTCATACCTAATATAATAAATTCAAGTTTCTCATGCCTTCGTGAATGTCAAGGTCATGTAATACTTACATCAACAATCTTAGGTCTCACATGCATGAGGGAAGGGTCACATCTCTCATTCCTAACAAAATTTAAAGATGACTAATGAATTTCATGCCTAAATATAAAGTATGAACATATTATATGTTGAGAAATAAAACAAACACATTGTATGGGTGACACAATGCTTAGTTATTTCTTTCTAAGACCTCTTCCAAACTTGCCTATGTTTTTGATAATATGGGAACAAAAACCAATGTCATTATTTTGAATGGAACCAAGAACATCAATAATGTGATTACAATAAGTGTGATTTGTGAGAAATTTAAAATATAGATGTAGAAAGATTGCAATAGACTCATGGTTTTGTATATCACAATCCTAGAGAGCATCAAAGTAATGCATGCTAGAGTTGGAAGTAAGAAATAAATGTGGAATATGTTCAGTAGTTGTGTTATCTGTATGATCATAGGGTTGTTGTAAGAGTGTAGTGTATTGATTTCAAAAGTATGAATGAATGACTCATGTTCTATAAATTTTGAGAGGAGGAGCGCATTTTGTGCTTTAAAAGGCATGATTTCCTCTATAAATTAAATGGTATTTCTTGAAATGAAATAAACTCAAAGAAGAGAAAACCAATCTCAAATTGTAATATAATATTTTCTCACATTAAAGTTTTTACATTAAAAAATAAAATTATTGAAATAAATAAAACCAAAATATGCTAATAAATGAGACTTAAAGGTGTCTATAGAGAATAATGAAATACACTAATAAATGGGACTTAAAGGAGACTCGGATAAAACCACAATATAAATGTTCAAAAATATGTAAAAATTAAAAATCATAAGTGCACTAAAATAATAACAAATAATGCTCAAGAGTGTTATAATCAAGTTTTTACATGCCAAAAAGTGTTATTGGAACTCCATAAGGAGAGAAATGATAAAATAGTTCCCCCAACTACATATAATGATGTAGTTTAGAAATAAAAGTTTCCTATTATAAATAAATATAATAGTGAGAAACATTAAAAAAATTAAAATATGACTAAATTTTAATTATAATTTATATTTTAAATGAAAAACACACTTAAAAAAATTTGGCACCTCAAAAGTAGTTTGAAGTGTGAAGAAAATGTAGTTTGAAGTTTGGCAATGTTCAACCACCAAGAAACCCTCTATAAATATGAAAATAAAATTCATATTTTTAATAAAATTATAAATAAAATATTTATATATTACATCGATGAGGAAAAAAATCACGTGAAATTAAAATGAATCACCTCTAAACTTCAAGTGACACTCAATATATGAGAAAATTTTCACATGTGTCTCTATAAAGACATTCAATAGAAAGGGTTCTAGAACAATGTAGAGCATGTAGGAATGAACATTATAATCTATGAGTGTGTGTGTTGATGTGGTATAAGAATCCAATTGGATAAAAAATACAAAATTTTCATGGGATATTTGACTACTTATCACAATAGACCAGTGAAAAATAAGGACGGGGTGGTTTGAACACTTGACCTCTATAAAATTTTTGGGCTGAGTAAGGTTGAATCTCAAGAGATAATCTATTACATGGTCATGAATGGGAAGTAAACAATGGAGGCAGGGGTCGCATGCCATGGTAGCATAGGGAGGATGGGGATTGGTTGGGGGTGTGACAGTGGTTCAAGGTTGAGATTCAGGTGGAGGAACGAGATAGGACAAGTAGTGGGGATAGAAGGGTATGAAAAATATGGTGAAGATTCAGGTAGGATAGGATCCATAGTCGGTAGGAATGGTGGTTGGGTGGGAGACAACAATTGACCATGGTTGGGAAAGTCGGTAGAAAATTCACCCACTACAAATTGATTTTATCTTTTTATCTTTGTTTTTTAAAATATAATAAAAGAACATAAAATTTATCTCCCTATTAACTTTAATTTTTTTCAATACAATTTTTTTTTTAAAAGAACACCCCAATTTAAATAAAATTTAAACACTCTTACCTATAAATGGTTAGAATTGATTAGAATATTTCCTCCAATAAGGGGTAAAATAATGTTATTTCTCACAAAATGAGATGCTAACCTTTTAAATCATCTAATCTAGATGTAACCATATGGTTAGATTTGGATAAAAATACACTAGTTTTATATAAATTATTCAGCAACATGGAAGCTTACTAAGTAGATCTAGAGTTAGAGTTCTCTAATTTCAAAAAAATGAATGATTCTTAGTTTATATGCACATTTCAATGAGGTATTATTTGATTCAAACTAAAAATAAACTTGTTTAAACTCCAAATCATAGAATTATGACAAAGAAGCCTCCAAGAGAACAAATTATAACTCACAGTAAGTTTAAAGTTGACCTAAAGGGTTTAAAACCTTTTAAACATAATGGGGGAGGTAGAATCTCCTCAAATTCACCTAAATTACACGTTATAATTAAGCATATTAATCTTAGACATGTTCTCTAATATTATCTTAGAATTCTAGATTATTTATAATCAAGCATATTAATCTTTTTAAACATAATGGGGGAGGTAGAATCTCCTTAAAATGCACCCAAATTACACTTTATAATTAAGAATATTAATCTTAGACATCTTATCTATTACCATATTAGAATTTTATATTATTTATAATAAAAAATATTAATCTTAGACATAACTCATCATGAAAATCAAAAATACAAAGAGATTGGATACACTAGTTTATCACTAATATTCTATTAACACAACACAAAGGCAAGCAATGGATAATATAATAAAATTTTACAGCTTGTCATCCATAAAACACCAAATTAATTTGATATTTAAAGATAACCTTTATTTATAGAACATTAAAATCCTTATATTTTAAGGTATTGCATAAATGAAGTGGTTGCCTAATGTCTATTTTGGTGTACAACTTAGATTTTAGTGAATGTTTCCATGCTACTATACATGGACTTTAATATAATTTTTGAAGTTTCAATAGGATTATTTTATAAATAATAAAATCATATGAAAATTAATTACTACTTAAACTTAATGTTTAACTATAAATTTATATCAACAATTACAAGATCAGAGCATGAGGACAACAACGTAAGATAATCAAGAGGGCGATGAAAAGTGGAAGAGATTGCCTAATAAGAATAATATAAGTAGGATTAATTGGAATATGAATATGAGGAGGAGAAGGAATTAAAAAAAAGGTAAAGAGGAAGAAGATTTCTCTTTGTGAGTTAACTCCTAGAGTTCATCGTATAAATCTCTAGATGAGTAAAAATATGATTCTTTATAACACTACTCATATGAAAATTTTATCTATATATATATATATATATAATTAGGGAAATTAAGGTTTAGCCTATCATCTTGGAGCTTATTAATCTCTAATTTGTAAAAGGCGAGCCCTGTTATAATCAGCTAGCTAACTATGTAAATGTAAGGGTAATTAGTCCCCTAAACCCTGGAGGTCTTAAACCTACGTAAGAGATGGAAACCATGTGACCTCACCTATGAAAATAATATTATACTATATCATCATCATCATCATCATCATCATCATCATCATCATCATCATCATCATCGTCATCATCATCGTCATCGTCATCATCATCATCGTCGTCATCGTCATCGTCGTCGTCGTCGTCATCATCATCATCATCATCATCATCATCATCATCATCATCATCATCTATGAGATTGATATTTTTTGTTTCTTTTAACTAAATATTGGTATTTTTTTGTTTCTTTAACTAAATATTTCATCAAATGTACTGCCCACACACACATTGTAACTATGGTGTCATTCGTCAATCAATTTCTATTTATCTATTCATTTGTACTTGGAGTGATTTATTTTACTAATATATTTTCATTTCTTATTAGTACAAAAATGTTAAATTATATATTAAAAACTTACATTATAATAAATATTTTAGTTTTAAAGTCTAATTTTTTGAAAATATGTTAAATAATTTGATTTTCAATAGATTTTATTCATAATTAAATAATTAAAATATATTAAATAATTAAATTATCATTATTTTTATATAATTAAATAAATACCTACATTAAAATAAATATTAAATAATTATTAATTAGATTATAAATATATTAAATATTATAATTTTTTTAAAAAAATTTCTTTTAAATTTTTATTAGATATAAAGAAAAAATTATTTATAATTTTTTTAATTAAATAATTATTTTTTACAATAACTAAATTTGTGAGACAATTGTGTTAGGTTTTACATTAAAAATAACTCAAATGTATTAACAAAAAGTGACATAATAAAAAATGGATGAGGTCGGAGTCTTTTTTTGAGCAAATTTTGTAGAATGAATACTCTTTAATCCTTGAAACTAAACTAAAGAAATATTATATACACATAATCCATGTAAAAGGAGAATTTCAATAAAAAATAATATAATATAAAAAATAATTTTAAGTGAATTTCTAATTGTCTCTTTCATTCCCATTAGTTTAAATATGTCATTGTTTATTACATTTTCAACAATATTCAGATTTACTATTTTATTTCGTAATATTTTATCATACAAAGTGGGAGGTGAAGAAATACCTAAAAACTAAAAATGAAAAAAGAGGAAATGAGCCATCATATATTAATGAGAACTATATAAGGAGCATCCTATCAAAAAATCTATATTATTCTTTTTCTCAAAGAGAAAAAATATATTATTTTGATTTTAATAATTATTAATATTTTTTTTTTAATCTATTATTTAATATAATTTTTCACACTAATGTCCTTACATTACAATAGTTTCATAAAACTCCTTATACTATAATAGTGTCACACTAATTTAATATATTTTTTCACAATAATTTCCTTAGTCGTTGAGACAGGAAATAAAAATTGGGGAACTCTTTATACTACAATAGTTTCATACTAATTTAATATAATTTTTGACAATAATGTCCTTAGTGGTTGAGATAGAAAATAAAAATTGGGAAAGGTCTTTAGATTATATGGTCTAATGTGCATTAGGAAGACATATATAAAGGATTGGAAAATTGAAAATGAAATAAATATTCCAACTTGTAATGCTACCTTATCCACACTTAAATTACATGTTTGATTGCCATATAGATACTATTTATTTCTATTTTTAAGAATCTTTTTGTCGAGTGTTGAAAACACATGTTAATTTTATTTAACTTAAATTATTTATCTGTATTACTTTAAATTATCATTTTAAAAGGTTTCTTAACTAAGTCATTCCATTATGTTCATAAATGAAAGTAGACTAATACTCAAACAAGTTTTCCAAATTTCAATCATAGATTATAGCTAAATACAATTCATGTTATTTCAATGCTACTTGTCAATACTATTCACGTAATTATATCATAGTACTTCCTTGTATAAAATCAATAATCAATAGTTCATTCATGATGTCAAATGCAAATTCAGCTAATCTTTTCTATCTATGCCATTAGAAATTTAATGAGATGTTTTCATATTGAAATTATATTACATATTTTAGACTAAAATCAAAGTATTTTTTTAAATAAAATGATTAAACAGAGCATAGTTAAATATCACTTCCTTCATAAAATTTATAGTTACATAGTATTGATTATACCCTAATAATTCATATTTAAATTTATATCTATAAGTATAGTAGATATCTATAGTAAGTAGCTAAATACAATAATTACATCCAGAAGTTTCTTTCAATTGTAAGTACAAATGCAAAAAAATCTAGTATTTACTAAGACAAGTTAATTTTCATCTTTTGTTACTCCAATAGTTCAATTCCTAAATTTATCTCATCATCATAATTCAAAACAACTTAAAATATTTACAACATCATTACTAAAACATTATTCTATATTTCCAAGTAACAATATGATATTCAATAACTATAGTCATCTATCCTTAAATAGATATATTTGAATATGTCTTCATAAAGATATCCAAAAGAGCTATAAATATCATCATTTTTATTAAAAAAATATAAAAAACTAAGAGGGAGAGAATCATTGAATAGAATTTCCTCGAACCATAAATCCTTTTGAATCCCCCACACACCTATCATCTACTTATAGTGGCCATACCCTTCCATTAAGATATTAGATGCATAGAACTGACATAAAAAGGAAAGAATCCATGTAGATAGAACAAGTCAATATGTAGATCGCCAAAAAAAATAATGTATGTATGTATGTATTTCCATAGAGATGGTGAACCCCTAAATGCATCGCATCTCTAGTAATCAAAAATATATGGGAACCATAGACATTGGGTAGTATTTAATGACTTCGTAGAATGTCCTGAGTCTTAATTACATAGTTTATAATATTATTTACATATTTATCAATATATCCATTCATATTGAAAACTACCAATTATACTGATTCATTTTATTTGATGACATATGATAGCACTTTCAACACATACATACATATACATATACATATACATATGCATATACATATACATATACATATACATATGCATATACATATACATATACATATAGACACACACACACACACACACAC
>JARHVA010003773.1:652500-660000 GCA_037957365.1 Torreya grandis
TTAGGTTTGTTTCTCTACCTTTATGCCATCCTTTCCCCCTCTCTCCATAGTAGACTGTCTTCATACTTATGTTAGGATTCACCATTGTCTCTTTCTCTCACCTCCATTGCATTTTGTTTCCTTCTCCCCATGTTCCTATTTTTCTTTTCTCTTGTTGAGCCCCACCATTATGTCCCCTCTTTCACTTTTCTTATTCTGTGTTTTTCACATAGCCACTTCCCATTTCTAAGCTCTAAATTCTATCCTCCTTTTCCTTGTTGCATATTCTCCCTATCCTTGACACCTTTCCTTATTCTAAATCACCCTCTTATGACCTGCCATACCCCTACACAAATTGACATTTTCCTTACTATAACTCTCATCTGCCATGATTTCCTTTACCCCAAAAACCATCCTCCAACCTGCTACCCATCTTGTTTAATGATCTTGGCATATCTAATAAGCCCTGTGAAAATAAAAAATAGTATAATATATAAAAATTGTGTGTGTGTGTGTGTGTGTGTGTGTGTGTGTGTGTGTGTGTGTGTGTGTGTGTGTGTGTGTGTGTGTGTGTGTGTGTGCGCGTGTGTCTGTATGTGTGTGTGTATCCTACTTCAAGAAAGAATAAAATAATAATAGAAGGTAATAGTAAGGAAATTTGTATTAAAATAATAGTACTAAATAATAAAGATACAAAAATCATTTAATAAATAATAACACAATTATTAATGTAATAATAATAATAATAATTAATAGTTAAATAAAACCTAAAAGAATTGATAAAAATATATTAATCAATAAAAAACATAAATAGAGAAATGATAATGAAATACATTCATTAAGTAAAAAAATTAACAAAAATAGTAAAACTATTAAGAGATAATAATCATTATAATTCCGTTTAAGATAATAAAAGTAATAATCATTAAAATGATAATGATCATTGGAAATGAAAATCTGAATCAAGTCTCAAGGAAAATAATCATCCATGACATAGGTTGCTAAGGATGTTTTTGCAAGGTTGAGAGATCCACACGAGTTTTAGATGAACCCAACCATAACCAAGGTAAAAGAAAAGCCACAGGGATAATAACATCATTGGAAAAAAGGATCAACACATGGAACCAAGTGTAATAGGGTAATAAAATGAGCCACTTCCATGTGTCTTAATCATCATGTGTTCACAACACCTAGGTATGATAACTATAGTGATAAAATGACCTCAAGCACACAAGGATAGGCACGAGGAACCACAAAGGCATAAAATGACACTCTATCCATGAAACCAAAAAACATGCACATGTGCTAGAATATGTCATGACCAAAAGGATGAAAATAAATTACATAATGAACTATAATAACAGTGTCTCAATATTACATTGGTAAATGTTATACCTATTAAAGTGACATTTTGACTACTCAATCACACGTAATATACCCAAGATGTCCAAACCCAACATCGAGCCTAGCTCACAACCTAGTGCTTGCATCTACCAAGTAAGACATCAATAATACCTAAACATTGTTAATATGATAATAATAAGTCAACACAAATCATTAAACATGAATGATAAATTACATAAAATCAACTATAGCTGAGAAAGGTAAGAGTTAGTCTTGATAACCATGAACCCATGCATACCCTATGAGGCATAATAAATGGCTTCAAAAATGATCAATGTCAACCCACATCATTGATACATGAAAAATTAATACCATAAAATAACATAACTAAGCTAAAATACCATATACATAAAATAAGATAAAATGAATATAGTGTAAGGAGTATGCATATCAGGATATAATGAATCCAATGCGAGCATCAACCATGATATAACATATGGTATCAGATATTTGAGGTACCTATTCATAACCATATGAAATCAACACCAACATAAACTAATATCAGTCTAATGTTATAAAAAACATGGTAAAGTAAGACACAATCCAGTATCCATAAGGGCTACAAAGTTAGTTTATGACATCTTCACTTCCTTAAAGAGGATCAATCCTAACGACCATCAATAGTCAAGTCCAAAGTTCTCAAAAAGAGTCCAAAAAAACCAATCAATACTAATACACAATCACTCCACCCATTTTAGGTTGGTAAATGTCTCAGCCATCTCACTAGCCTTCATAAATGCTATCATCATGATACCTACATTATCTAATGCATCAGCCTATGCATTGGTCTCCTTCCTATCTTCAAATGTATTTCATGACATTGAAAGGGAAATATAACACTTAAAAAACATTATGAAAGTAGAAAATTCCATGAAATATCTTAACTTGGATGGAATGTTTCCACTCTGATGCCCTAAAAATTCCATCAAAACATTAAAATCTGCTAAAAATAGGATACAATAGGTTGATCAAACCCAAAAAGCCTACATCAATCAATAAAATTTTCAAGATAAAAACTATTAATCTCAATGTACCACCATTATTACAACCATATGAACCATCTACTAAGGTGGTCACAGATCATTGTGAGCATATAGTGTCCCAAAACACATTAGCTAACACTTATCTTAATAAGCTTCTCATCAAGGGTACTAATATCACTTCCAAGCAAAAAATACAATTAATAAACCATAAGAAAAAAAGTGACATCTAAACCAGAATAATAGTCTAGATATGCAACATGACTAGGGTCAACGTCACTTGTGTCAACACACATAGACCTATACCATGAGGTCAACAAACATAAAAACATCTAATCCCACTAGATTGTAGCCAGAATCTAAATCAAGAGTGTAAATCTTCCACTAAAACAATATGACACATGCATAATCCTAAGAGAATTTATCACATAATTCCATATCATAATGGAAATAATCCATACTATTATGGTTACTCCACTACATCATCAACCATTCATGGGTTACTGTAGCATCCCACACCAACCATGTTTAACCATAGAGAAGCCAAACTAGGCATTACACGCAACCCAAAGGCTTACCACATGTTATCCAACACAAATGCAAACTCATATGATGGTCTAAGGATACCAATCTCACCATCTAAGATAGCCATCTAAGGGCATCACCTCAACTTTCATCACTCTATCCAAGAGTTAAGTGTATACCTAAGATTTTAAACACTGCCTAGTCATGGCTTAGTGCTACTCTATCAGAGCACAAAATCAGCATACATTCTAGTAATTCTTATAAAATAAAATAAAAATATTCATCCTAAAATGTTTCTAATACGTATAACTATAAAAATACCTTAACTAAACATGGTTGCACTTGCTATATGCCAACACATGCATGCATTTCAACATGTACCACCTTGATAATTTGCACAAATATCTAGGTCTATCAGACCGATTAGTGTTTCACAGGGGGTATAATAATAAGACTTCATAATGGTTGATTTTACCATAACCTCCAAGAGGTAGTTAAAGAAACACTAAATCCATAAAATGACCATTATGCACTAAGATTCCATGGCCAACTTGTGACACACATGGTGCACACTCCAAAAAAATTAGGTGCATATTCATACAAAGGTTAAAAGTGGATTTTTAGCATTTGAGATACTCCACTTCTTGGCATGTACCTGATCAAAAAAATTATGGATGGAGTGTTTCTCTAACCTCTACCTCATACTTGCACCAATACCCAATGCTAGAGTAGTGAACATGGAATTAAAAAATATAATACAACATTATACCTTGGAAAATTCAATCAAATATAAATTGGTTTTAGAGGGGAAAAAAGCACATGAGTAGAGTACAACAACTTAACCACATACAAATATGTTAAAAACACAAAGTTACATTTATTCCATGGCATGTACACATAATATTCATACAACAATTTAAAATCATAGATTAAAATAAGGTTCACATGGTTGGTTTCATAATTGGGAGATTACTTTACACACGTAAATTTAACAACTATGTATGTAAAATTCTCCTATAACAGTGCTAATAACAAGAGGATAAAGTGAAAAACTACAAGGTTAACTATGTACACATAGGGTGTAAAAGATACCAATTTACATGATTTAAAATCACCAATGAAATGTAAAAATTCACACTACAAGGTTGGTATTAAAACAAATATGCAAAATTTTAGAAAGTCAACCATATGCACAAGTATAATAAAGATAAAATTTTACATGATTCAACAAGATAAATGAAAATTAATAATTATGCAGCACATAATAGTTAATATACAAGGAAGAGCCATATGAAAACAAGTCATTAATAATTGACTCAGCCATTCAATAATTATGCTAAGGTACTTTCACATTAAGACAATACATACATATAACAGTGAAGTACAAGGGTCTATGAATCCCATCGGGTCACTCAATGTCTATATGTCATCAAAATGACACTAAATATCCAACATATAGCACATATAATTAGTCCTAGGGATCTCAAATCATGACAACCTTTCTTTTTGGAAGGCTGTGTTCCAAAAATGCTTAAAATCTATCTTCATGAGTTCTAAAACATTTATCAATAATGTTCCTACATCATAGATAGATGGCTCACACTAACTGATAGAAATAAGATATCCCTAAAACTCTCAAACATACCCAAGCAAGTTAGTCACACTCACTTGCTAGACCCTCCAGGCTAAAGTTGTACCCCTAGATCTCCCAAGATATTAGACCTCAACATCATTGGATAGCTTGCCCATGGAAACTATCAATGGCCTCTAAGGTATTAATTTATGATTCCATCAACAAGATTACACCACTTATTCTTCTAGTTGAATTAATCTAGTAACTCAAAGGTTAAATAATAATGCTTACTTGAATCAACATCACTTTTAGGAAAGGGTGAACTTAACCAATGCATGGGGTAAATGCTATAACACTACCATAGAAATTACATTTTTACACAATCAACAAGTTCAATTGAAATCACAATAAACATCTGCATGGATGTAGGGCATATCATAATAGACATTCCATGAGTGTTAAAACATATCCAAGCTTTCAATTAAGCATCTTCATGGATGTATAACTCAGCCAAAATTAGATAAACCTGCCTATGGATATAACATGTCCATGGTCAACATGACAACCTCATAGAAATCAACCTATCTAAGATCAAACAACTAACACCAGTTTAAATACATCTATGATCAAATAAAAAACATAAATAAAAAATAGGAAATATACCACCCCACACACTTATTTAGTTTTAGTCCTTTAGAGTTACGAAGCCATATGCTCCTCTATCTAACTCAAACATATTGAATTCATAAATAAGATCAATCTCTTAATACAGCTTAAAATGCTCCCACAAAGTAGAGATCCCAATCCTCATTGACTTACCCAGTAAATCCAACACCTTTACCCTATGCAACTCTCCAAGTTTGAGCTCAACCCTTGGTCTTCCTGAGGACAACATGTTCTAGGCATCTACTAATGACTTGACCATATAAGTCAATAATAGATATCAAATATCATTTCCTCTAATCTAAGGTGAAGCAATGATTACCAATCTTCCATTGATTTACCCATACAAGTCAATATTTGACTAGTGAAATTTTCCCCAAATACAACCAATGAGGGAAGGGTTGACCCAACCCAAAGATACAAGTAAGTATCACAAGATCACTTGTAGAATTTTATCATTTTTTTCATACACACATACTCCATAATACAAGAACTTATAGTATTTTAAGCTTTCATAATCAAATCACTAATTAAATTACTATTTAATTCATCCAAGAGGCTAAGTAACTTTATAAGGGTCATAACATATCCTCCTCAATAAAATAAGACATATAGTAATCTATGGTAGACATATAACTCCAGCCATGGTTCAGTATGCATGATAAAGTACAAGGTTCCAATAAAATCTTACAAAGTCAACAAAGACATATAGGTGACATTTAACCATCATAAGGCACATGCATACAAAATATCCAAATAATCCTTCATATTAATATGTATATCCTCACTAGGTAAATTTATATTCACTCAAGTACATTATACAAACATAATCTCTTGCAAGAGTATACATAACCATATAAAATCTCAACTAGATTTTCAACCTCATGTCAAAATTAGTGCAATGTGTCTAAACTCATCCAAACACTCTAAAACACAAGCTCTGATACTAGATGAAACAAAACTCAAGTTTATTTTAAAAAAATTATCTATCAACATACACAACGGAACATCAAAGGTCCCACTGCATAAGATCGATGCAATGCAATGCATCTCAACATCTCTATAGGAAGTATTAGCAATCTAAAACTAATATCCTAAATGCCCCAAAAGGATAACATTATAAAAAACTAGGATGGAATTAGGCACATCCAAGAATGTCTGGTTAGCCAATTGTTTGGTAACCAAAATGTGAATGATGGAAATGCAATATATGAGCATAGGGTCCAAATGACCGAACAAAGGTCCATCTCAGTAACGTGCTCAAATAAGACTTAACACATTATGATATCAGTGAGTGGAGATTTTTAATCCAATACTAGGGCCAACATGGCATAAGTTGAAGAGCCCACAATATTTTGAGAAATCACCTAAGCAAGGATTATTCATTATTCTACCCCATTGATCACTATACCATAATCCAAGTTTTTTTTTATGAACATTGACCCTTATATCCCTTAATGGTTGAAGGCTAGACACACATGATGTAATCCCATATAGAAGAACTATTTTATTAAATTAGATGAAATTTAATATCATTAATTCAAGGTGGATGACATCACACATGTGAGCCTCCCATAGAATAAGTGTATACATGGCATAGGGAATACATTTATTCCTTGTGATCCATGAGTAACATCCTATAATCCAACCGTAGGGGTCAACACCTAAATGTTAACTTACTTATCCTTTTAGTTATCATACCATGATATTGATAAACATAGGCATTCATGCCATTTAATTAACATGTGTATGACCATGCAAGGGTTCATTACTAAATTAATTAAGCATTAGCTTGTGTGTTCATTAAGTAAGATTATGAGTTAGTATCTCATTACCAAGGTGGATTCATTAATCAAATTTCCAAGTGTTAACTTAGAGGTTCCATAACTTACTAATTCTCATCCTCATTTTAGAATTATTTAACAAACACATGAACTATTCACATCTTAATAGTCACAACTCAAGGTATATCATGGAATTCAATAGGAAGGATAAGATTTATGTTTAAGCATGCACACAATCAACATAACCAATGGATATGTACTCTCATGTAAGCATTATTGATAATTTATCTAGTTTCCATTAAACAAGAGTTGCATTATAACAGCTTAGTTATAAAACTTTAAGAAAACATGTCATAAATCTAGAACACTATGATTTCATTAATAAAATGATCCATAATCCAAGATGAGGATTCATATACAAAGATCACTGATCTAGATTACTCTATTTATTAATCAATGGAAGTAAGCTCACTAAAAATGACATTACGACCAATAAGCATTCATTGCTATAATGTAGTGATGAAAACATATTATTTGGATCACCAAGAGATTAATTACATAATCGATTTTCAATAGCTTAAATTTTCTACCA
>JARHVA010003773.1:665000-672500 GCA_037957365.1 Torreya grandis
CCATAGTTCAATATCTGTAAGGGCCACAAAGTTAGTTCATGATAAACATAAGCTTTCTTAGGTTACAAGCAAGTTGTCCATGAGAAATTAAATCTAAAGGACCAACTCTGGAGGAGATCATGGACCTTCCAAATATAGTTAAGAGAGAGAGGGAGGAGGGATTGGTAAAATAAATAGTTTTGTATAGCCATTTAGTGGAGAATGCAAACAAAGGAGGGCCATTAACCCACTTGATACTCCCCCAAAATATATCCTCAATGTCCATCACTAAAATTAAATTATTGTCATTAAAATCTTTAATAACCATGGATAATTTCTTCCTTTAAGATAAAAGAATATGATATCTAAATCTGATTAGATCCCAAGAGGCCCATCCTTCAAATGAGAAGACATAATTAAAGATTTTTAGACCTTTTTGAAACCATTTCAAGGTATATCAGCCCTTGTTAAGAGCTAAGGGACAAACATTGAAGGAGACATTACACCATATTGATATGTACCCCTTACAATAGGACCCAAACTAGCTAAATACATGTTTTGCAGTGATCAAATGCTTGACTAAATCCTAAGATTTCTAAATTGACCTAGAAACAAGAGAACCAATAAATTTTAAAGAGAAAGGGATGAGAAGGAGATCTACCATAGGTAATCTAGGACACCCAGGATTGACTTTAAGGAATCCTCTCAAAATATTATGTCTAATGAGGACTTTCCATGGTTCATTTCCAAAAAAAGAGTGAATGATCCATTTTTCTGCCAAAGTGATTCTTTGAATTTTGAGATCTTTTATACTAATACCATAATATATTTAGGCATACAACATAATTTCCATTCTACATCATCACATTTATTGTTACATTTTCCATTAAACCAAATGAAATCTCTAATAATTTTATTTAATTAGTTGATTTTTTACTTATTAAACATCCAAAAAGAGGCATAATATATGTTGTATGATAAGATAACCTTCTAGTAAACATGGATTCTTCTTGAAAGATATAATACATGATTTTTCCATTTACCAATATTCTTACTAATTTTCACATACAACCATTCGCACATTTTCTTGAAATAAAAGTTGGGAGCAAAGGGTATACCCACATATCTAAAAATATGATTACAACCTTTCCATGCCTAACCAAACTCATAAATGTCATTCAGACCACCCCATCATGAAGGACTTATGCATGACAACCTTAGATCCTGAAGCTTGGCAATAGATATTAATCTTTAGTTCAAATTAGATAATGTTTTCATGGGAAAACTCAACAAAAAGAGAGAAGTCATCAACAAATAGAACATGAATGAGTGCAAAATTTCTAGGGAGAGTGATACCCACAATAAGAGGGATGACTTCTCCATAATGAATAATATAATGTATGGTATTAATAGCATGGACAAAGAGAGAGGGAGAAAAAAGGAAACCATATATAATAGATATCCAAAAGTGTAGCACCTCACTAAGATCCCAATTCACCTCCACAATAACAGAGGCATCCTTAAATATAACATTAATCATTCTAAAAAAGTGATGTTTAAATCCAAAAGAACATTGAACAGATTAAATAAATGACCATTCTACTCTATCATAAGATTTTTCAAAGTCCAAGAGAATCATTCCTATATTCTGGTAAGATTATCTATCCTAGTACATCCCCTCCCAACTAGAAATAAGATTATCCATAATATATCTACCTCATATAAATGCAGTCTAAATGAGGTTGTCATTCAACATTACTCCCCATATGAATGAGGTTGTCTTTCCCACCATCAACCATATGCCAATAATTAAGTCATCCACTATATTTTCTTAAGTGGAGAGGGAGTGAAGGGACAGAGACAATAGATGGGGGAACATGGCACAAGCCACCAATCACAACACAGACTCCCTAGAAAAGAGATCTCACACCACATAAAAGAATAATAAACAACCAAAATAGAATAAAATCAAATAATCAAAAAAAAAAGCCCAATAATTATTAACATAAAAATAATCACACCATGAAAATCATAAGATAAGATGCCTCCTAACCAGCTTCATAGAATTGAGTAAGAAGGAGACAAAGAGAAGCAAGGAAGCCAAACAAAATCTTGAAGCACCATCCATGGACAGTGACCTTTTGACTCCCCATTGTAGAGTTTCAAACTGCCTTCTTCCTCGTACAATTATAATTTAAAAAGGGTTATACTTCAATACGTGTTTGAAATGTAATAAGTAATAAATATACACTATTATTTATGGTTAATATTAAGGATCCAAGTGCATACATTCAAGGTTGTATGCTATGATTTCCACTTAAATCCAAGATTTTAGTTTGTTTATGATGGAATGATTATGAATTACCTAGACAAAGGTAAATCATACCTAAATCCAATCATGAATTTTCAAACATAATGTTCTTGAAAGTCTAAAATACAACATCATTATCATTTTAATGGGTATATAAATCCATCATAAGGTTAAGCATCCAAAATTATAAGAAAGTTAAATAAGGACTCATAAAACAAAAAATGTGATTGGATAGTTGGTCCAAGTCTTAGTATTCCACGTGCAAGTTTGTTACCCAATAAGGATTCAAAATCAACTATAGATTTAACAATGTCCAAAATGATTTCACTTCAAAATTTACAAAATAACAAAGCCTTGAATTATGATTAAAGTCAACCTAAACTCTCAAGATCAAAGTTTTCAGGTTTTGATAACCAAGGTTTAATAAAATACATTAATCAATAGAGTATCCTTTGATCCATATATAGTAAAAATTTGATAACACAACTCGTAAGTGTACCATACCAGTCATGGAAGGTGTTATAATAATTTAATATCAAAAGGATTGATAATATCATCAACATAGAATCTATCAAGCTATGATCAAACTCCAAACCTAATTGAACATAATTACATTTCAAACCATCTACCAACAAATCCATATACCTAGGTTTTCACATGAAGCACATATATGTGATAGGGTTTCTACTCAAAGTTTGACAAGAACAAAATCCTATTCTTTTTCTTTTTTAAATTTGATAAATATATAAGGTTTTTAAAAAAATAATTCAATAGGTTTGCTATTTTCTCTTTAATAGAAAATAAATTGAAGTTCAACACCAAACTTTCCATTGAATCTTTTAAAGTTGTATTTTTTTATCTTTCTTTTAAATTGAAATAAAAATAGTTTAAACTTCATACATATATTTCCAACCTATGGTCCATTATTTTCACTAAGATATTATAAAATAACATTTATAATGTGTGCAAGATTCAATCATGCCAATAGCCTGGATTTTATATAATTCAATACCATTGTCTTAGGTTACAAAATTATAACCAATGTTTTTGATGTTGGTTCATTATGTGCACAATCACTTTATAAAATAGGGTCTATAACATGCACATGATTCAATATATCCCATATCATTGATTCCATATGGTTCAATACCATTATCTTAAGGTTACAAAACTATAACTAATATTTTTGACGTTATTTATTGGCTAGGGTTTAGTGTGTTTTCAAAAACTTCTAAACTTCACTAGCTTTTCTAAGAACATGAAATCTTATAAATATACTAATTAAAATTAATTACTAATTTAAAATATTTATGCAACATAAAAAACCTAAAATAATCCACCAAGGTGTTTATAAGTTTTAAGATACATTAACTATTAAAAATAATTACATCATAAGCTCTTAAAAGATAAACAATTTCTAACCATCTAAGTTATCCTATCTGTGTTCAATATTGATTATTAACCTAACATCTAACATCCAAATATTAAGAATAAGATAATATTTTTATCAATTTATTAATGATAAAAATTCAAATAATGCAAGTTAACACCAAATTATATTATAAATCTTATCTAAGATTCGATCTAGTTAAAAGTCTCAACCTTTCATCCTCTATCTAACCTAAAGCTCAAGGAATTTTATGACATTGAGAGAATAAGCTTACCTTAGTCTCTACCCAAAAATAATTTAAGTCTCAACGAATTTTATGACATTGATAGAATAACCTTACCCTAGTCTCCAAAAAATTATGTGATCTAATTTACTGAAGATCTGCATGATATTATTATTCTTGATTGATAATGACGGCTATATCAAATATATCGATTTTATAACAAGTATCAACAAGATGGTCGATATAAAAGCTATTTGCAATGATGAATAGCATCACATCTAGTAATTTATTAGATTAATCCATATCGATATATCAACTATGAAATCCTATTCTTAAAGACCTTACCGTTAACTACTAGTTTTACAACTTAATCATCTTATTATATGGTAAACACCTCACTGCCACCAATGAAACTTAAATCAGTAATTACTTTTTTTCATTCTTATAGTTTAAGAACTATGCAACTCGATATTCATATGCATAGTCGTAATTATAATTATTTTATGATTAAGACAATGTAAGGCGAACATTAAAGTTAATTAAATTGAATGCATCTTCCTTGGCTGGCTTTTTTATCCAAATATATATTAGTTTAAACATAATCTAAACACATAATATCAATAAGATAATACACCATATTTAACCGCTTCCTGATTTATTTGTTCGCTGCATATACTAAATGGTATGCCTAATGTGTTATTGAATTACTTGAAAATGAAAAAGATAATAAATATTTTAATCTAATGTAGACACACTCAAAAAATTGTTGGTGAAACAAAACTCAATGACAAGGACATTTTCTTGGACAAATTTTAAAATATTATAATGTTTAAAAGTTAGTACTACGGTTTCTCATGTTTCTTCTGTTATAATCTGAATAGGAGAAGGTGAGAGTATATGTCTGTATATGTGTAAAATTGAGATATCCTTTTTAATTATAAACAAAATTTTACGATTTAAAGCGTTTCAAACATATAATTCAAAGATGAACCAAACATAGAAATAATATTTATATATTTATTTCACTCTATGAAAAGTGTTGTATGAAACAGGGTTGTGTTTGAGGGTCACTTAGTAAGATAGAACAGAGTTAGAAATCAGAATGGCTCGTTAATGGAAAATAAAAAGTATTATTAAGAGGTTTATAAGGAGATATCGATCATTTATCCAAGAAATATTTATACCAACAGACTCCCATACTTTAAGTACACGTGGATAATCCTTATTTTAAAAATTGTGTGTATCATAATGCAAATCACCTTAACAATGAAAGAGTGGATTTGAGACATATGATACACATGTTTGAAATATGAATGAATTTTGTGGCCACGTTATCAATCACCATCATCAAATATTTGTGCCACATGCAACATTGAACATCAAATATAAGAAACAAATGGACTTATATGTGTTATCATACAACACCATAATTACATCGTGTACATAAAATGGGTTCGTTTAAAATGACATATGCATTTGACATGATTTTTTCGCTTTGCAAACATCTTAGAGTCTTTGCTACAATTGATGACCTGGAATACGATATGGGATACGAACATTTTTTATTATTTCATTTTAAAAAAACTCTAGATACATACAATTTCACAAAATATAATCCCGCAGTCATCAATTATCTTGGCGAGTCATATTTTATAAACAAAATCATTAAATATAATGATAAAACTGTCAAATGTGAATAATATAGTCGTACAAGCATCGATATAAAAGATTTTAAATCATATTGAAGATAAAAGATTTAGCCTATTTTGAAAACATAATCATTATAATAATTTTTTATAGACACTCAAATTTAATTATGACAATGTTTAAATTTGACATTCTTATTTTATTTGATTTATTTATCATTTCGTTGACTCGCAGTGTCTATAAAAAACTGCACTATTATATTTATTGTTTTGAAATTATTGAAAACATCATTCAAGAATCCCTACTCTTCTTATAATTTCCTATCAACCAAGTCCGAACAGTCTATGCTTTTGTTAGAAAATAACACACTATGTAGACAATGCTAAAACCTAGCCTTGTCCACTAGTGTGGCCTTGCCCTCCATATTCCAACCATAATTATTTTTAATTGGAGACCTTTTAAATTATCCCATCATTCATTATAACATTTTTGGTTAATATAAAATTTATAAATATTCTTCTATATAAGCACATCAAGGCCTCTCAAATCATCACTTAGCAATCACTTGGAATATTTAATGCACATTGAGGAGAAGAGCACTAATTATATCAAGTCATGTTCTAATATATTTTAATATAGGCTACATCAAAAGTTATTTTATTATAAGATAATGACACTTGTTTTCAAGCATTCAAGTTGTAGATAATATTAAATATTTATAGCATCTTATTTTATACAAATGACAAATATCAATCAATATTCTATGCTTCCGTTCTAGACTACCCTACTACTAAAAGACTCGTATTTTTCATCTCACTATGCTTAAATACTTATCTTTTAGTTTGATCCATATCATATTAATAACCCAGATCTCTTATATTTTTTTTAAAAAAAAGATTAAAACTTGGAAAGCATCCTTCACTATCAGTTTCAAATCCATACTTATTTTCTAGTCTTCTAGACACTACCAGCCACAAAGGGACACTATTACCGATAATAGTGTTCATATCCTTATCTAGTGTCTAGTTTATAAAATTCATCTCAATTTAAATCAATTTGAAACATATGGGTCGACCTATTTATTTTATTGAACTCGATCATTAGATATTTAAAAATGGTGTGGTATAAATACAATTCTAAGATTTATCATTCTTCATTTAGAAAATACAATGAAAACACCTACAAAAGCTAAATCAATTAACTCTAAAAACACTATATCTTGACCTATTCATCCCTATTTTCATATCGAACATAAGATAAGTCATAATATATTTTTAAGTCATTTAAATAGCATCCCTTGAATGATATTTTTCAAATTACAAGGTAAATCACTACATGCACCTTCATAAAGTATATTACACCCTTGTGAACACACTTTACCACACATAGGGTAGAAATACATAAGTTTAAGGACCTTATTAGAGTATTTTATATGTAGGTATCACCCATTAATAAAAGGTTCTTTCAGGTAGCTCGACACCATGATCCCACTTACCCATTTTCTAGCAAACTCATTCTAAAGGTGAAGAAGGGTGATGAGCTAGGGTTTTATCATTTAACGAAGAGAGATGAATTTTATCCTAGATATAAATAAATCAATAGAAAGGTAATATAAAACATATAACAACAAAGTTGGTCACATCTATATCTAGTCATTGTTTTATATTAGACAATTGTGTCATAGATAGACACTAGTGCCAGTGATAGTGTGTAGATCTGACAATAGTGTTCACAACCACATAAGTATAATTTATAGAATCAGATGACTAATCTAGATTATTGATCGTGCATGTTATACACGTACTTACATTTCATATCTATCTACTTATAGCAAACCAATTAAATACCATTGTTTCTTATTTATTGTAATATCATTCATTAGTTATACTTTACTATTTTTCAAAATCTTAGTTGTATAAATTTAAAATATTATTTATCTAAGTTTTCTAA
>JARHVA010003773.1:677500-717500 GCA_037957365.1 Torreya grandis
CAGCCTTTGGATGTATGATCTCATGTATCAATGGCAACTCCAAGTGAACCACAGCTGGTTTAAGTAGCTCAAGTGATTAAAGAACATAAATTGACATGTATTCTTACTCTTCCTTTGGTCAAAATGCATATTATTTACCTACATATAATTCACATGAAGCTAATGATGTTTATGTCTTCTCCTTAAGTATCTCTCCATGCACCCCAATTGAATCTCTTTGGTAACCTACTTATCCTTATAACCAACGTTGTCAAAACTATGCTACCCCTAGTCAATATAACGACATTCCTAATCAATCCATATCAAGACTCAAACAAATCCTATTAGGATATGAAAGGCAAATAAGAGAGATTGATAGACAAGAAGAGTTTGGTTTAATTACCCCTATCCATTTCATTCAAAATATGATGGACTCATTACAGTTGGTTAAGGGTGCGTGGGTAATTTTTGAGAGGGAGAATCAATACAGACTAACTAATGATATGTTGGATATATGTGTCTTAATTCAATGTATAGAAGATAGATTAGTGTTCCATGAGAAGTATAAAATTTTTAATACCATCAGTCTCATGTCCACTCTCCTACCCCACATCAACCTTCTTGTGTTTCAAACCTACTCCAACTTGTAATATGATAAATGAAAATATTATGTATATTCAAACTCTACCCATTATTCCTGAAGAGGTCAAACCAAGAGAGTTTCCAAGTCTTCCAAGTCTTTTACCCACCACTAAAGTTGTATTTATCCATAAATACCAAGGTAAATCAGACTATGAGAGGTTGATTGCTTCTTTTATGGGAAGTATTACCAAAAAACTCTCTTCCCCTTTCCTAAGAGTCACAAAATAAGTCTTTCAAAATTCCAAGATGGAATCAAGTGGTGGAGTCATGTGATAAGAAAAATAGAGGAAACTTAGATTGGGAAATTAAATATAAATAAGAACCTCAAACCTTTCCATCAATAAGCCCATTGCTTTAAAAATACCAAGCTTCAAGAGTCCCTGTCCAATCCCAAAGCCTACTCACTAAGATGCAAGGCTCATCCTTGAATAAGAACATATTCTACAGAGGGTAGATGAATAATTTTTAGATAAATAATAATACCCTTCAATTGATTATGATGAATATATAACCATTGTTATCCTTCTTCATAAAGGAAAGGTAAATGTGTCTTTTGGGCATGTTCTTGCTAAAGAGTTTAAGGAAGTTGCTTTAGTTACAACTAGTGGAATTTTAGAGGTTGTTTCAAAATAATATATCATAATCCAAATATATGTGGAGCCTAAAAATTAACATGAAGAAGGCACTCCCAAATTTAAGCAAATTTAAGGATGGAATGAAAGTGTAATGGGACCTATTGAACAAGAAAATTTTGGTCATTTATTGTAGTATTACTTTAATATTTGCAATGAGTTTGAGACTTTTTTCATGCCTATATATCCTAATGAATACATTGATATAATGGCTTACAAAATGGGTAAATGTACACAATATCATGCTCTATAAGAACCAATGGAGTTTTAAACAAATAAAGGATAATTTGGAGACTTGTTTAAATTCCTAGAATCAAGTTTCACTCTTCTATAATGGGACTATGATCTAATCAAGACTAAGGCAACTTTGTCAATCAAATTAAAAAATAAGGAGAGGGACTCCCCTCAATCCTACCATTCTAGTAGTAATTTCCCCTTGACGATGATTTGTTTGATTTATTTAAGGTGGGTTATCAACTTTTTAACCAATTTGTAGACACTTGTTAACTCTTGGAAGATAAGATAGACATTTATTGGCCTCAACCTATCAAAGAGAAAGAATATTTTCCTCTTGAATCCAATTATAAAAATAACTCATAAGAGGAATATCATTCCATTCAAGTTGATATATTAGGTTATGAAGAGGTAGTATACTGTCATGAGGTTAAGAATGATGAGGATTATACCATAACTATATCATGTTCTATGAGATACTTATCTCAGCTAGGAGCTAACAAGGAGAAGCCACTACCTATCATGTTCATTTTAAAACATGAAGATGAGCATAAATATGTCCAAGATTAGTATAAACACATAATTATGATCACTCATGCTTCAATCAAAATGGAGGTGGTGTATAAGGTTTATTTTGAAGGATAAGAGGTTTTCAAGATTAGTATATAGTTATCCCTCATCTATTCTCTCATGGCTTGCATTAGGCTTGCTAACTACATGAACTTAGTGAGAAGAGGTAGCTACTTTCCTCTACAAATCAATGGTTTTAATTAGGGTTATCTCAATTAGTTAGTGTAGGGTATAGTATTTGTCTTTTCTTATTATAATTGATTATATCATAGTGTGTTGTCTTGTTTCTTTGTTGTGTTTGTTCTCCTTTGTTTTTTGTTGTTGTGTGTTTTTGGAGGCATTATTAGTTATTTCAAATTATTCTCAATTATTGAAACCAGTCCTCAAGGACCAAGTGAGATTTATTTTGAGATGAGATGACCCCATATACCAATGGATTGATAAGGCTACTGGTCTAGAATGCATAGTAAGCATACACCCCCTGGAGGTCACAAAAAATGTTATCCAAAATAGATATTGTATGCTATTGTATTTCAAAACATGCTATCTAGACTCTTTTAACCTTGTTGATAGCTTTTTTATGCCTATTAATTGTCCTATGGTGTCTTATATGTTATGATGTCTATCTAGGTGGTCTTGGAGTGTTTCAAAGGTCTCATGAAGTTCATCATGTGGGTTAGTAACCTAGGGCACTTGATAAATCATCCTATTATGAGATTTTATCAATATGTGAGCATTTAATAGAGTTTAATGTAATTTTTAAGAGGTTAAGGTTTTTAGAGAGGTTAAGGTTGATGTTTTGCCTAGTTTAAGCCTTCCTCAAAGCCTCTTTTTTGCATAAGACTCTTTTGTCATAGGTGATCAGGGATATGTCAATAAAATATACACTGGCATGAATAGAAAAACATGTAAATGAAGTCAATCAAATGAGCCTCAAGTCTCATAGGTCAATTTACATAGTTCAAACCTTTTCAACATGTTTCAAGCTTTGCAATAGAATCTATGGGTCACATATAATGTAATGTATGTTTCTCCCACACTTTTAAAAAAATTTAAGTCTTTTTCAACGTGAATATGATTAGTTATAGGTCATAGATTATAGTTTTAGGTCTAAAAAGCAATGATGACTTAGAAAACCATTATAAACACATGTCAAATGCCATTAAAGATAAATAAAATAAATTTAAACAATATATAAGGATCAGATTACATTGGTATAAATTTACAAGGCTAAAACATGCTTGGTTGATCTTGTAAAATTCATATCAAATCAGAGAATGCATCAGACACTTTACCAAGTTCTTAGTAGCTAGTCAAAAGTCAGTTTGGAGTGCTTGTTTCATGTAGGAGAAGAAGAGTTGGATAAAACACTCTTATGGTTTATATAGGACCTTATTCCCTTGATATTACATTAATTAATATTTGGTTTGAGAATCCATTCTTTAAGTGTAATAGCTAAGAAAATAAAGTGTCAAAATCCATTGTAAAACCTCATGAGGTCAGATTTCTTCTTGTAGTGGTGTCTCAAAGTTGATGGAAGAAGTTTGATGAATGGAAAATGATATTATAGTGTTTAAGGATACATTTTAATATCATCATAAGTTCAATAAGGTCAAATTCATAGTTGTATTAGCTAGAAAGTATCTCAATTACACTGATTTGTAAAGATAGTCAAGGTTATTGTAGGTTGCTGAGTTTTTTTAGTTTTGATATGTTCAAAAATAATTATATATGATTTTTTTTTAACCTCATACTACTTTTCATGTCATTATAAAACATCTCCATTAATCACCTAATGCCAATAATAAGTAATAATCTCCATATGATGATAGATTACAGACTTGAGTAAGAGAGTTTGAGACATATACAAGGATCAAATGTGTTTGGGAATTCAGTGATATGATCTCAAGATATATATCTATCTTCATGAAACTATATGAAGTCATAAACACATACCTTAATAATAAAGGGTTTAAAATCCTCTAGAGACATGATGAATACCTACATAATTCTTCAAGTATCTTGTAGATAGATTATGAAGGCATAATGTAGTAACTAATGTAAGAGGTGGTAGTTGTGTTAATACAAAATTTATCTTCCTCTATTTACCTCAAAGATGTATATATTTATCCTTTGATGTAATTATGCTTATAATTATATTAGTGTGTAAAGAAGGTAATTTAGTACCTATGAGACCTTCTATAATTTCCCACATTATTTGAGGGTTGGATTACCTCTAGTTGTTTAATTCTACTTATTTCCCATTTATTTATTACTCTTCAAAAGGGGGGTTTATCATGTTATTGTGAATATTGTGACTAGGATGGAAGACAGTAGTGGCTCCATCTAATTTGTGGATTTCCCTATCACCTTATGATCATAGTGAAGGCCCTAATCCTAATTAATAGACGTAAACTTTTTCTTCATCTTAGTCCATACATTTATGTCACTTAATGCATTTAGAAAGACAACATCAGTATTATATTATTGATGGCCATGTGATATGTTCACCTTTTTCTTCTCCTTAATGTATTTGAGGTATTCCATTATCTTTTTCCTAGGATCCAACTCCATAAACTATGGCACCTTTAGATTATAGTAGGTCTCGGCCTTGCCAGCTTGGGTGAAATATTACTTGATCACATATTGTATTTTCCCAATGATTAAAGGAGTTTTAAAGTAATAGGCCAAGTTATTTTGACCAAATTATTCATAAATGTTGTAAATTGTAAATTTTATTTATTTCTTTGCTATTTTGTATGAAACATGGTGCTGTAGTAATAATAGTGATATTTATGTACTATATATCTTGATGATAGTGACATCAAGTTAATACCAATAGTCATCCATTTTGATAAGGGTTCTCATTATATGTTCTCAAAAAATTTGGGCATTGAGGTACCATTAATTTCTTGAAACACTATAGGATATGCCTCATCATATATCCTTTGTATTTTATTCTTGTACCCATATATAAACACACAATAATGATATCTGATCCTATTTTTAGGTATTCCTTTAAGGGTTGCTATAGTTGCATATGATTTTTTATAAATTGTACCTAATATTGCATCTACTAAATATGACATCATGTGAAAATCATTATCATTTAACCTTTGATCAAAATAGAACATCTTTTTCTTTAGTCTGATGCTTATGATTTCTCCCAAGGCCACTACTTTGTCAGATGTTAAGAGTATATATAGAAATAAGAACCACTCAACCTGTACATAAGAAATATTATAAAACCCATATTATTGACTTAGGAGAGCCATATATACCCTAATTCATGTTCTAAATTTGATTATATAGTTAGATGAAATCACTCCCTTTAGATTCATCTTCTTGTCCTTGACAGACCATTACTTCAACTTTCCTTCTATGGTATTTTTCTTGAGCCAAACATTGGTTGAGACTTAGTTATACATAGTCTTAGGGATTATTAGTCTAAGATACCTTTAAAATTTCCTACCATAAATATAAGAGGACGTGTTTTGAATTTCATTAACATGAAATTAATCCCCATTATATGATCCATTTAAAAACAAATTTATTAATAGGTTTATGCAAGGCATTACCTCTAGTTTTATTTCTAATTACTAGAGGCCTTGTCCTTTCATAGGTAATAGGTCATTTATTTTTTATTTTTATTTACTTATTTATTTATTTAATATGGTATAGAGAGATTTGATAATTCACTAAATATGGTATCACATATTCCACTTCGTACCACAACATTGAGTAGTGAAGGAATTTCAAGTCTACATCACTTTTCTTGAACATGATATCTATATAATCTCCCACCCAATGAATGAGTACATGAAAATAACTGAAGGATGATCATACCTTGAAGAGGATGCCATTATTTTAAATTTAATGCTATAATTCATCTAATATATTGGTTGATATGTTATTTCATTACTTATTGGGAAAATTAGGTCTTTTGGGGTGAATGTGAACTTGAAAATGTAATGATTGATTTATATAGTAATGGAAAAATGGCTATCCTCTGTGTATATTTTACATATATTCATCCCAAGATTGAGTATTTAATTAATTCATGTGTCATCAATTCAAGGTAAGGAAATTTTGATTTAATTCCTATTTTAATTTGAATGTGCCAATTAGCTTTAGTGAGTTCACTTATTTTCTAAATGGTGACATTGTGTTACTTTTACATGTCGAGTCATCCCATTTGAAATAATTATCACTTCTTCATTCATTGGATCTTTTCTCTTTCTTTCAACCTTATTCTTGTTTATTTTTTCCATGTTCCATTTATATTATGAAAAAATTTATATCCTCACTTATTTAACTCTTTAGATTTATAATTATATTTCATATGATCTAGGGTTTCAAGTTAATGTGACCAAGCCACATGGATAAAAATTAGGCCTACCAAAACATAGAATGTTAGAGATATGGATGATTGTACTATTATAACTGTGTTAATCTTGAAAAGATCTAGGTAACAAAATTCCAACACGTGGTGTGATCTCAAAGACTCGAAGGCTTGGAGACTCAAGGCCATAAGAAAATTGAACTCGTTACTTTGAATTTTATACTTTCAAAGTTCTGTTTAGATGAAAATGTTCCAAGTGACACCCTTCAGAGCTTGAAATATCTAAACCATTAGACTATATACCATTAAACCATGTTAATATTTATAAGGTTCCATTTCAATAAAATATGTGAATTGTTAAATGATCAAAACTAAAAAAACTCAAAACCATTGAACTCTAAGAGCTCAAGCCTATTAGATGGATTGTGAATTATGTAAAGTATAGATGTTCCCTAGTTTATGAGAACTTTCCATGTGGTAAATTTATAGATCTTAGTGAATCTCAGCACTTAGAATTTTGTTTAAACTTTGAAGGCTCTATGTAGCATACTAATTCCACTTTTGAATGTTTAAAAGCTTAGGATCATTCAAATACATAGAATTTTTTGAGAAATCTAAAGGCTTTAGGTAATGCAATAGTGCTACCTATCATAATCTCATTTAATAAATGTGAGTCCCAATAATGGATGAATAGAAAATATTTAGATGATGGTCCTTAGGTCATAAATAAAATGTATGAACACTAGGACAATCGATACTAATTCTATTAGTTAATAAATAAAAAATTCAATTTTGAAATGAACTTATGGAAACACAATATTTAAAATAACTTAAATTGATCGCTCAAAATTTGATTTTCATGATTTAATTTATATAAATTTAGACTCATGGAAATAACCTTAGACATTGAATGAAGAACATCATATTGTGGATTTTTAAGGTTTATATCCCCCCAAAAAGAGGATTCCAATAATGATGGGCCCTCCTTTGAAATTTTTAAATGGGTTATGTGTGTTATAGAAAAAAAATGGCCCAAAACCACAACTAAAAGAGACCTGAAAATAAAAATAACCCTTTGGAAAAATATCCATCCCTCATTCCACTTCACAATAAAAATGAACATCTATATTTTAGATGAAAAAAATATGTAGTGGTGAAGAAGTATTAAAAATATTTAAAAAATTATCATGAAGGGATTGATAATAGAAGATAATTTGTAATAAATTAGGGAAAAGGTTTAGGAAGAATATACTTCCAAGTTGAATTAAATAGAGATAATTAACATAATAATAATTTGGTTAAACAATATAAATTTAAATGACAATTGTTTTAATAGTCCTATAGGATAAACTACATCAAGCAATGTAGAAATATTAGTAAAAACACTACTATTCATATTCATACACCACCTAACAAAACTAGAATGGCACAAAATAGAATGAATTTATGAATATTTGACAAAGATAAGAAGGATTAAGAAGAACACTTGTTTGTGCTAGATTAAAATTGGAAGAGTCACAATATTACTAATGAGAGGGGGATTCTATTATAATTCATCAAAACATTGAGGGAAGATGCCCTTAAATGGTATATGAAAATTTATTCCATCCATGTAACTATATATGTTCATGTATAAAAGGACTTTAAAGGATATTTTCACTATCTCCAGATTATGACTAAAAAATTTAGTAACATGAAAGAGTTGATATAGAATGATGATATAGTAAAATTCTATGATCAATGGTTCAAATAGATATTATGTAAATTAGAAGAATAATTAAACAAAAAACAAAACATCTAAATGTTATATTTATAGACAAATCCCATGCCTCTAAATTAATATGGATGGTAAAATATTTATTATTGTATGCCTAATTTGAATTCTAAGAGTTTGATAGAAAACCAAAAACCATCAAGTATAATCTCTATCCCTAGAATAATCCAACAACCTTCTATTGGAGCTAAGAAGGAGAATAATTGAATGAAAACTAAATGAATTATATATACCAATATTTATACCTCAAATTTACATATAAGAGTCCCCTTCATGATGTTTTAGATCCCTCCAAAGATGTTTTATTCCTTATATGTTTGATTGCTTCAATGCATGTTCTTAAATTTTATCAGAAATTATGTTATAAATAATGGATTGATTATCTAGTTGGCATCACTATGATATTTCATAACTTAAATATTAAAAGATTCATAGATGACATGCATGAGGTTTAGCCATGTAAGATGAATATAAATGGTTAATATTAAATGATAAGATTGGGTGGATGATTTATGATTTAATTATTTTTTCGATGATTATAATAAGGTTAGTTCAAGACTTGAGGAAGATTATATTGCTATAGATATGTATTATGGAGTTTTATATTGAGCTTATGATAATAAATGAATATTATATTTAGATTAGTGATGTGATTAATAATAATTTTAGTTATGGTAGTTGGGTTTAGGTGAGAAGGAATTTTAAATTCCTAATATATCATAAGTGATATGCTAAAAGTTAAATAGGATATTCAGAGGGTGATAATGAAGTGTCAATCAATGCTAAGGGAAATGTAGGAAGAATAGGTTGAGTTAGTGTAGGATGATGTTAAAGGGTTACAAGTAGTATATTAGGATAATTATATATAATAATATAAAAATTGATTAATAATCAAAATTAGTATCAATTGACATATCATTAAATTTTAGATGTATACAAATACATATGAATAAACAGTGGAGATGGAGTCATGGTTATATACTCAGTCATAGAGATGTGACATAAACACAAGATTAAAATATAATATGAAAATACTAAGTTGGAATTAAAGACAAGGTTAAAACATGAAATATAGATGAAATGTGATGATTTTGTTTCACCACACATTAATAACAACCTACTATGTTTAAGAATATAGCGCATCAATTTTTATGTGGAAGGGAACATTAGGATACTATGACCCCATAGTGACATGGTGAAAATAATCACATCCATAAGAACAATGTAGACACCTATGGGAATGTTTCCTCCCATTAAACAAATGATGTATGGTGATATGATATATTTTGGAATCTAGTGATTATATGATCAATGTCTTCAAAATTTATTCCCAATGATGGAAGTGGACTCACCAATGAATCAAATGATGTATTTCATTAAATTTGGTAATTTTAATCACTATAATCATACATTCCCAACATATATGCACTAGAATATGTACAAAATACCAATGAGAGAAAAGGAATAAAATTTTAACAAATTTCATCACCACAACTACCTATGAATAACCTTAATATACTACACCTTTGTTAGTAGTACCAAACACCTCCTGCAATTTGATATTTTGAATCTATAAATACCCAATCATAGTATTAAAAAGAATGCCAATGAGATTATAAGGGAGGCATCAAAGTTAGATACAATGATGGATAACATGGAGGATTGGTAATTTACCAGGAGGGGAGAGGGTAAAATGAAAATTATAACCAAGGTTATAAATATGAGAGACCTCCATCCAAATTCTAAAAAATAAAAAAATTGAGAGATATTTATAAAATATACATTGAATAACCATAGATGGAATGTGTCTTTTGTCATGAAAATTAAATTCTTTACTCATTCTCAAGCCATAATGTGATGCAATTTCATATCAGTTGTGGAATGAAGGCTAAGGAGTTATCAGTATCTCTCCAAAGAAAAATGGCAAAACATTTGAGAAATTGAAGGGACGTGATATAGAAGGGTGGTGTAATGAGGTTCAAAAAGACATAAGAGAATAATATTTAAGATCAAAAGGAAAATCCATTAAAATGTACACATCTTTCCAAAAAAAAAGTAGAATGTTGAGAAATGTTAAAAAAAATATGAGAAATTGGGAAAGAAGTCTCTCAATATTATTAATGATGGATAAAAACCATGAATGGTAGTAACCACTTGTAGTGGATTGAAAAAATGGAATGGAAAGAATAAATAATTAAAAAAAGCTGCTAATTCTAAATAATAAACAAATATATAATTCTAGGGAGAAATACAATATACATGAACACAACTGTATAGTGGAGAAAAAATATAATAAAAATAAAATAAGGATCAATTAAAATTGACCTACTTTGATGAAGAGGACATTGGATATTTAAAATGAATGAAAAAACTAAATAAAAATAAATATATGGTAACTCAATTAATGTAGTTTTGTAAATACTAGAATAGGCAACCAAGAATATTTAGATTACAAGGGGTTGATAAAAATCAAAATAAAAATTAAAAAACACATATTTAGAATAAATAAAAAGTGGAAGAAATTTTCCATTTTACTTAATATCAAAATAGATGGCCATGAGGCAAGGAAGGCATTATTAGATCTTGGTGTAGTTATAAATGTCTTATTTCATATCACATGGGAGCTACTTGGTAAACCACATCTACATGGCATAGCTTATGGTATTTTAATGGATGATGCCACACCATGATTGCCAATTACAACCTTAAGAGATGTATAAGTTAGCTTAATGGGAATAGAAATAAAAGTATAGCTTGAATTGATTGATATGTGTGATATAGTATACTTGAATTTATTAAACTTATAATGATTTATTAATTGCAATGGTTAATTAAAATATAAAGAGGAAGATTTTAAATTCAAATGGAATGGTTTGGTAGTCCACTTTTAATTATAAATAGGAATAGGATTTGCATGGTTAGAAGATTTTTGGTTGGATGATAATTAAATTGAATTTAATGACCTTGCGAGTGTATACACACAAAATAAAGTTGAAAAAATGGGAGATGACCATGAGCCAATTGTTGAAGGGAAAATAGTACTATAACATGAACATGTAAAAATGGCCTCAAATGGTAAGATTGAATCATAGATGTATGGGGAGTCAGACAAAATAGTTAAAATAGGTATATTACTTAAGGAAAATAAATTTTAAAGGGAGAAACTCTACCACATTACATAATCCATTACTAAAGAGTAGAATGGATTTACACATCATATTATCTTGCCATGCTAATTTAGCAAAAAATAGTAAAACTAGGATTGTTGAATATTATTGACAATAAATGATAAAAGTATTTACCTAATATAAAGTATAGATTAAGGACATCAATGACACACTAAATATCATTACCATAATGTGGTGGAATGCCCATAAATCCACCATAAGAATTTGAAAAAACTTTATCATATTACTTAAGACAAAGATTATTAAATCAAATAGTTATATTTTAAAAATAAAAAACTATGGGAAACAACAAACTCTGGGACACATTGAAAATTTTGGAAAAGTATATACTAAATATGGAAAAAATTATAGATGCTTATGGGTAATATCATTTTACAATACAATTTGAACCTTTCTAAATAAATGGTATATACATCAAGATATGTTTAAATAATCTAATAGATGTGAGCACATAAAAATGGATTATTTATAACTTTCAAATGTTAGGATTTGGATACTAGGGTCTATCAAACATTGTAGAGGATGATAACATTCCTATTTATGTAAGACTCTACCAAAAAAAATTTTTTAGAAAAATAAAACTAGATGAAATACTATTATGACACATGGATTATTTGAATAAAATTGGTACAATCATAGGATATTTATGAAAGAATGTGAAAATAAATGATCATGAGACTATGTTACATTTCCAAAAAATCATAAAACAAGAGGAAGATGAGTAACAACTAGAAAACATAACAAAGAAATTGAGAAAGGACAGAGACAACTACTTGATAACATGGAGGAAAAAAAAAATATTTTTATTAGTATTTTAGAATCACAGAGGAAAATATAGCTACAAAATTCAATCCCAAAGTGGCAAAAGTAGGAAATTATTGTATAGAATAAGTAGGAAAAATAAGAGAATTACTAATAGAATTTGAGGATATATTCTAAATAACATTCATGGAGCTAACAAGAATAAAATAATAAGTTGTATATATGAAAATCAAATTAAAAGATGATATAAAACCTTTGAAAAAATTAACATACATGTTGAATCCCAAAGTCAAAAATAGGTACAAATAGTTCTTGAATATCAATCCATGACTACATTTTCCATGGAATGAGAATATTTTATGTATACATTTGTGACCTTTGGATTGAAAAATTGCACTATTTTTATTTAATAGAATAATGGTGAATAAATTTAGATGTTTTATACATTACTTTATTATAACTATATATTGATGTTTTGATAGTGTATGGATTAATTAAAGACTTTATCCAAACATTGTGGTTGATGTTCAAAATATGTGGATAACTTAACATTTATTTCAATCTAAAGACAATAATTTTTCCACACCATTTCATACTTTACTAGGCCATATAATATGTAAAGATGTCTTGATGGTATATCCACTCAAAACATCAATTATCATAAACTTTATCTACCCAATAAATAAAAGGAAGTCAAAACAATATTGGGTTATACCAAATGTTACTATTGGTTTATAATAGAATAGCAACCATAAGTGCATGAATAGAATATTTATTGAATAAGTGGCATTATCAACCTCTGGATTGGTAAAAAAATTATGAACAATCCTTTAAAATTTTGAAAAACAAGATTATGGATGACCCAATAGTAGTCTTTATGGACTGAAAGATCCTATTCCATGTTCATGATGATTTATCTAGAATACAAATAAGATTAGTGTTTTCATAATCCCATGGAAACATATATGATCTAATTTAAGTTGTGAGCAAGAATAGATAAAGGAAAAAAATATATTTTACCATAGATTTAAAGGAGCTAGCTATGATGTATGTAGTGCCTAAATTTTGAAATTATTTTTTAGCAGTTCTATTTATATTATTTAAAGATCACGATCCACTAAATTAATTGACAAGTAGACTATTGATATAAGAAATAATTATTTTTTGGCTAATCCATTTCTAATAATTTAACTTTGATATTATTATAAATCCTATAAATTTAAATATTGGACCTTATTATATATCTAGAATCACTACAAGAGAAGATATAAGACTAATTGAGGATGATTTTCCCAAATCTCACATCTTTCATCTAGAAGTAATTCAAAAAAGAATGGACATTATTTCAAAATTCCTTTCCATATGAGAGTTTTCAAAATAGTATAAAAAATTAAAAAGAAAACTATGGGTGATCCAAGCATTTCACTTTAATCTCTTCTAAGGAGCATTGTATAAGAATGAAAGAGATGAAGTATATGATAGAGTATAATTTATTCACAAGTTAAAAAAAATACTAAGAGAATCCCATAATGGAGTTTGAGGGCACAAATCTATAGAAAGTATGTGTAATAAAATATTTTTAGGAATCCTATGGTGGCCAATAATCTTTAAAGATACACTTCAATGTGGAATAAGTTCTAACACATACCAAAGAGTGGGAAATCCAAGTGTTAGATATGAGATGCCCTTCATCCCAGTGTTATCACCATGACCATTCAATAAAGGGTCCATTTATTTTATAGGACCTATTAAACCTATGGCACAAAATAGAAATGCAAGATTCATTATTACTAGAATTGAATACTTATCAAGATGAGAGGAAGCAATGCCATCAAATGATTATACAACAAATACTAACACAATGTTCCTCTATGAAAACCTATCACATGGTTTAGATAACCATTAAGGATAATGAGTGATTAGGGTAAGTATTTCATCAAACATACAATTATGGAATTTTTAAAGCACTTTTTGATCCAACATAACAAGAGCACTCCTTACCACCCTCAAAAAAATGACACTATTGGTATTTTTAACATGGTACTAGAAAAGGTATTGATTTTTTTAAAATAAATATTAGGGTTTGGTATACTAATATATCCATAGTAATATCAGCTTACCACACTACTATAAAATATTAATTAATTATTATCAGTTTTAGTTAGTGTAGGGATTAGAAGTGGTAGTAATAATGGAGTATATGCTACTACATTTGAGAATTACAACAACATTTAGAATGAATGAGAATGATTATCTTCATAAGATATTGATGGAACTAGAAAAAATGGGTCAAAAATTATTCTTAGTAGTGTATAAGCAAATTTAATAGAAAAGTTACCAAAAATATTTTCCTGATAGACACATTCTAGTTAACGAGTTTTAGGTATAATATAAGGTCGTGATATATTAAATAAAATATAAAAAGCAAAGAAAGTTAAGGAAAATATGAATTAGATCCTATATAGTTGAGGATATATTATATTTAAGATAAATAGTATTATGAACACTTGTTGGTATACTATGAAAAAGGTTTATAAATGGAGCTCAATTGAAACTCTTTCACCGCATGCAACTATGATTAATGGAAATGAAAAATAGTAAAGGAACTTATCAGGTGGAATTATCCTTCCACCTACAGTGAGGGTACTGATGTACCTTATGTTAGATGTCTAATTACAAGTTGATCATGTTAACTCCACATTAGGTTGTTAATATCCTTCCAAATGGGAAAGTTGAGTGAGGATATTATGGTGTCCTACACCAAATGTCTAGGTACATGGTTGTTGATCACGTTAAAACCCCCTAGTGGAAAAAATAGGTAACATAGGAGATATGATTAAGGGGTAATGAGAATAAAAAATGAAAAAGGGATAAAAATAATTTGAAAAAAAATGGAAAAAAAAAAATTGGAAAAAATTGAAAATTAGAAAAATAGTTTTAAAAAATAGATTTGTAGAAAAAAAAATTGATAAGAAATTTTTAAAAAAGTAGGAATAAGTTATAACCTCAAAGAAATAAGTATATTGAAAAGAGTTAAAAGGAATTTGTATAAGAAATGAATTAATTTTGAAATAAAGTTAAGACTATCGGTAAAGTACTAAGGATCATAGAAATACAATAAATTAGTTGAGTTTGTTTTTGTAGAATGATTTATTATGTGAGTTACTTTAAAAATTAAAAATACAAACTAAATAAAAAATGATAGTTGATAGGAAATACAAACACATTTCATAAAATCTAGAAAGGGTGATGATGGCATAAAGATAAAATCAAAATAAATGGAAAAAGTGGTGAATAAACACATAATTAAGAACCAAAGAAAGTAAAGTATGAAAAATGGATTAAAATCATAAACACAATTTGATATGCATAAAAATTACATGATTTATGAAAGTGAATAAGGAAAAATGGATTAAAATCATAAACGTGATTCAATATGCATAAAAATTACATGATTTATGGACATATGAGATGCATTATAAAACAAATGGGTTTTTAACGAAAAAACATAAAAAAATATTTTAAGTAAATATACTCTAATTAAATATTGCATGAAGCATTCAACACCCTATTTGAACATATTTTTTTCAAACACATAGAATCAAACAATGGAAATACCTCAAATCATAATCACAAAATAGGTTAAGCATCCCAGATTAAAAAATCATTCAATAAAATTTAAAACTCTAGATCTAAAGTATGCATTTTATAACATTCCCTCTTTATTAACTCACTTAGAAAATATCTATGGTACATTTAGTACCACATGGAAAAAATTGAACATAGGGTTTTATACATTAAGAAATCAATGATGATGCAACTAAATTTTCAAACACAATAATTAGAATATAAAAAAGATTATGGAGGAATTCCAACTATGAAATAAAATGTCTAAAGTTAGTTTACTTACTTCATACTAATGTAGAGTTCCTCAAATATACTCCTCAATCAAACCCATGATTATATTTTGTATCTAAACAAAATCTAAAGGATTACACTTGATGTCATCTATGTTGTGATTTCACTAATGTATAAAGGTTATATCATTGATAATTATGATGGGAAGAAATGTGTCAGCTAAAAATCATTAACCTTGATCATAGGCATAAGATTCAAACACTAAGTTTTTTCCATTCACAAAATTAAGGACTCTAAAGTGTGCTTCAATACCAAATAAATTATTTATAAAGTATACTATATAAATAAATAAGATTCAAAAAACATGAAAATACATATTGCATGTGATATGAATCATAATGGCATTTAATATGATTTGGCTAATGTACTCTATTGAAAATACCTAGAGTTCCTCTACAAAATAAAAAAGGGTACAAATATTTTCTATTATGGAACACTTTTTTTAGTCTTAGCCATGTATTTCATACATACTATTTTAGTTCATGAAATATTATTTCTATGGGACTCAAATAACTCCATAAGAGCTTAGATAAAATATGTGCTATAGGGCATACCTATAGTACATGAATTAGGACACTTTCTTACATGGGAGAAAGTCATTAGAAAAATATAACATATATATCCCATATATATAAATAAACAATTAAAAAATAATAAACAACAAAATTTTATAGTAAATATAGATAATTTAAGCATATAGTTTTTCACTAATAAAAATTCACCACTTCCACCCCTCCCCTATGAGTTTAGTGATGAGCAAATTGAGAGTCATAATCGATCTAGGATTTTACTATCCGATCCTTGGATAAAATAATTTATAAGTGAATCAAGAATTTGTATATAACTAATGGAAAAAGAAGAAACACATTAACTAGATAAACTAATACCATAGGAAGCTACATGAACATTAAAATAATAATAATAATGTACGTAGATACTCACATCTAAAAAGAAGAACTATCAAACAAAAACATTTTTGGATGAAGAAGAGGAGGAGAGTACACCATTTATAGTCAATTATTCCATTATTAGTGAGGAATTATGAACCAAAGATATGGTATAAAGTGGTACCATTCCATATTATTTGAGGCCAAAGATATCAAAAATAGGGGATGGGATCATCATAAACTCAAAAATAATAATTTATACATAATAAGAGCAAGGAGGGTTTACTACACAATCATTAACAACAAGTCAAACATTATTACAAATGAGTGGGTAGAAAATACAAAGTAATCCTTCATTTAGTCACTATGAAAGGGAAATAAAAATAAAAAATGGTTAAATAAAAGGGAGAAAATGAGACTCTAGTAAACTATTTAGAGATAAAACCATTAGATGAAAGGTACTAAAAGGAAACTTAGATAAGTGAAGAAGGGGACATCACCACAAAAGTGTCATGCCATTCCTTGATTTAAGATAGAATGATTTTGTGAAATATTATAGTCATCCTCATTTTTTTACATTTACATGTGTGTTTGAGTTACTGGATATGCCATGTGGGTTAGTGAAATTGATATTTAATCATGAAAAATGCTTATCAACTTGTGTATTTCATTATGTTTTACTACAGACTTAGATTTAATTATGTTGGATGAGTTATATTGGTGGTTATTGGTGAAACTGGATAAATCTTATTGGTGGTGGTTGTCCATAAGTTTATTATTTCCTTTATTCATTTTGAATGACCTGAGGGTTGATAAATGGAATGGTGGAGATGATAAGCACATCTAGATTATAAAATGACTTTACATAATTAGTGATGTGGATATGTTGTTCTATTTTCTCATAGTGGTTACTAGAATGCATAATTTTATTTTACATTCAATCCTAATTGATAGTCTATTATGGTTACTTTACATCATGTGAAAAATGCTACCTTCATTATGTTTGTCAAGCATTGGAAAATGTGTACTAAGTAATGATGATAATCATGAATCATATTCTTATAACAGTTAATGAGATTTAAAAATAAATGTATTTATCCCTCATCTTGTAAAACTAGTAAGGAATCATTTTATGATTAATTAATGAATAACAAATAAATTATTCCATAAGCTTAATAATGGTTTCATGTTGATTTAGTGTCTTCAATTTTCTATAAATTAGTGTAATAGATATTATAAAAAGATTTATTGACATAAAAGAGTATATTCTATAACTTATCTTAGACATGTTTTAAAGTTTTAGTTTATAAAATTATGTTTTTCGGAATTTCCTAATACATTAAGTTTTAAAATATTCAGGTGGGTGGTAATTGATATTTTTCTATTTATGATAGGTATGTTGTGATTTCATTGAAGTCAATTTAAAATTCACCAATTTAAGGTGTACCTTTTTAATTAATTTAAATTTAAGGGGACTTGTGGAAAAGTACATCCCCTATTAACTTGGGGGACATTTATAATTGTGAAATCATTTATTTTCTCATTGGAGATTTTATTGATCATGATTTGAAAATCTAAATGCAATGAGTAGGCCCAAGATTATGATTGAAAATAAAAATATTGAGATCCTTTTTTATTTAATATATTTTTATAAAATGTCAAAAAGGGGATTTTTAATGTGCCTTGGATAGCCAAACAAAGTAGAGACCATTTAAACAAATAATTTCTAAATTTTCTTAAAGCCTTTTATGTGGCAAGTTAGCTAAGCAAAAAACTCTCGAATAGAATTTTAAATTTACTTAAGGGACATTTATGATCCAACAAGGAAAAATAATTCCCTCATATTGAAAGGAAATGCTTGAAGTGCATCATTGATCATTTATTTATCTAAGGTAATCATTAATAAAAATTAGGATGAGAAATTAAGGAGATATTGAATGTGCTGAAGATGGGTGAATTTTTGGAAAGAACATAGTTATGGTATTTTATACGTAATTGAAGGAAAACTATCTACTTCCATGTAGAAATGTATGCTCAACTTAGTATATTTGAAAGGGAAATGTTTGTTGGGTTTGTGGTAGGTGTTACACTAGGAGGATAATTATCTTTCATTTAGGCATAATTCTCCATCTTGGTTTTTATATAATATGTAATTAGATTTAAAGGAAAATGTTGTACATTATATCTTGCTAATCATTGTCTGATCTATGGCATAGTGGTATTATTTTCCTATGTAATGATTATATTTTTTTTATATTTTTTAAACATAATAATGTTTGGTTTTATATAATTAATAATTACTTATATTTCATATTTCTTTGACTAACTACAACAAAAGATCAATTACAATTTTTTTTTGTTGGCTAAAATTTAGTGCTTGCTTGATTAGGCATTAATTGAAAGATGTCCCAATATTATCTTGAAATTCATATACATTATATTATATAATTGAAAATGAGTTTAGTAAACTAAATTGGTATAAAATAAATCTATGCATTTATTTAATTATTGATACCATGTTTTGATGAGTCATTTGGTCTAATAGATCATGATCTATGTATATGCTGTCACATTTGCATATATAAATGTTAGGGCTCGATGTGTGAAAAAATTCCATTTCCCATTGAGTCATTAAAGATAATTTTATTTTATAATCTCTTCATACCCATTATAATATTTATGATATTATCTTTCCAATTAGAAACTACTAAATAAAGAGTGCATTCCCTAAGATTGGTACTAAATAATAAATAATGTAAATCTGAAAATATATGAAGTTTTAATTATTTTGTTCACACTTTAAATGAAATCAATGTAATCATTTATAATCTATCTTGATATCAAAGTTTCACTTGGTATAATGATTTGTTTTCTTCTATAGAAAATTAAATTATTGAATATTACTAAAATTATAAATTACAACGAATTGATAGTTACCACATAATATTGATATTTTATGTGAGAGAATTTAAAATCAGGGTGTTTTATGATATATATAGTATTATTTTATACACCTTTTCATTTTGATAAGAATTATGGATCTTGGACTTAAATATGCCAATGCTAACCCCAAAATGACTAACCCATTTCCTATTCTATGCATATTTACAATGGTATGGTTCCATTAGAAAACTTGAAAGAGGCATACTTTTAAAAAAAAATCTAAATTATTTCCAAGAGGACACATGTTTAGTTAGAGTCTTAAAATTATGATTAGTTATGGTTTATTTGTAGTTGTTAAAATCTTAGTAGAAAAAAAACATGTTGATTAATGTTATTATTATATTTTATGAAGAGAGTGTTACCATTGATGGATGTTATATGAATTTTAGAATAGTTAAAAATTAAAAATAAAATTAATAAGGATAATATTATATTGTATTTATTTACTTTTGGGTGACCACTATGGATAAGGAGATTGCGATAAAGTGATGGATTAGATATTGTGGATTATTGAATTAAAAGGATCAAAAATCAGATTTTTCCAAAACACAAAGATCTATGGTGTAATTAAAACATCTCATTCATAAAAAAATGATCTAAAAGTAATTTAATAACATAGACTTATAGATAAATATACAAAATAAAATAACAATAATATCATATAATATGTCTCCAAAGCTTATCAAATATAATGAACATGACTTGCATATATAGGGAAGGAAGATCAATCCTAACGAAGAGATCAAGCTAAATGATCAATCATAACTAAGATATCAAACCTGTGACTAAGAGATAACTATCCCTAAAGGATATAAATAACTAGAAAATATCCCCATAATATCTAAGAGATAAATATGTAATATCTCATAATATCTAAAATAAGATAAATGAAATATCCACACATAAGTGGGTAGGAATAACTAAATAAAATTAAAAATAGAGAACCTATGTGAACATGATATAAGGTAAATAACCTACTCTATTACACCCTTTATGTGAAACTAATGTCTAAAAATAAAATGGTATATACATAGTATGAGTCCCAATAGAAATCTCTAATAAGGTATTCATGTATATTATAACCATGAAGAAATGGAGAAAGAATATGTCCTCATGAACACCCCACAAGGATAACTTTAAAAAACCCAAGCATGCCACACAAATCAAGGTAGTGAGGTGATGAAAAAAGATTCATAAAGATGTCAATAAAATAATACTAATATGTAATGAACTCCAAGCAAATAAATCCATCCTAAATATTCTAATGAATGAAGTGCATGCGAATATTAATATACTTGGTCCTCTGGTACTCAAAAATGTTATAATAAATGTGAATTGTAACTTGGTTGTCACATCAAATTATAGTAGGTGAATCTTGTGTGAAGCCAAACTCTATCAATAACTAATGAATCCAAAAATCTTGTTGACTCACTATGATTATTGCACTATACTCTACCTCTGTAGATGAAAGTAAAATAAATTAATACTTCTTACAAACCAAAATAACTAAAAAAAACCAACAAAAAATGGTATCTATAAGTGTAATGCCTATCATAAATAGAGCCTACACAATATGAATCAATATATCCATCCAAATGAGTATAATGTTTGGTATAGTGTAATCCAAAGTAGGAAGTGCCTTAAAAATAGGAAAAGACCTTTTGGTAGGTTGTTAGTTACTATCATGAGGTGCATGTTCAAACCAAGATACAAACCCAAGTGTAAGATAAATATCATGGTGAGTATGGTTAAAGTATGTGATACTTTTAACCAACTATCTGTACAATGTAGGATCACAAAGAATAATAGTGCTGGTAGAACTAAGAGTGACCTCAGGCTAAAAAGGAGAGTGAATTGGATTATGATAATCAAGGTAAAAACACTGAATAAGATCAAGGGTGTACTTTTTTTTAATATCAAATGAAACCCTTAATATAACTAATAAATATATAAACCAAAGAAAAAATTTAAAAAACCAAGATGGATCATATTGAACTACACTAAAAGAGTCTATAAAATACCTATAATATTAGAAGAAGAGTTGTTTATAAAAAGTAGATTGTCAACATTTAAAACCATCATAATAATATCATCTCCAACATGTTAGATATATATAGTGGGATCTGAGTGGTAGCAAACAAAGTCAATAGACATAATAAAAAAATCATCTTCTCATACCAGTCATGAGGATCTTGTTTGAGACTATACGAATACCTTCGTAGTTGAAAAATAAGTGAATAATCATGAATAAACTCAACATGTTAGTCTATATAAATTTTCTCCTATAAATATCTATGTAGGAAGACATTATTTACATCCATCTAGTATATTTACCAACCCTATGATGTAACAAGAGAAATTAAAAGGTAAAAATAATCAATATTTTCTCCTAATTTTTTTTACAGTAATCAATACCTTTGACTTGTGAGAAACCATTTTCTAAAGGTCATGCCTTATACATGTTAATGGACCCATTAGCTACATATTTGGGGTGGTATATCCACTTGTATCAAACCAAATTTCTTCCCTTAGGAAGAGAGACCAAATCCCAATTATGATTCTTCATCAAATAAGAATACTCATCTGTTATTATATCATCCCACTCTTATAACCCATGAACCTATAGAAAATATTATAGATTACTATAAAATAGATGATGTAAAGGTCTAGAGCTTATATAATGTGCATGATGATGTGTAATGGGTGGAAGATCATGCATAAAAGGTATCTCCTTACAAAATGTATTATGATCCCACTTAAGAATAGTTAGAATATGATCCACATATAATTATACATCCATGACCTCCTTAATGGCCTCCTAATATGGATTCTCAAATGATCTATCCTCAAGATGAAGTGAATAATAATTAGTGGATGGAAGAAAATAATAATAATAAGACAAGGAATAAGATAACACTCATGAGATGATAAATGCTCATCAAACTAACTATGTGTTTAAAAAAACAATAATGGGTAAGAAGATATAAAAGTCAATAAGCTTTCATATCCTCACAATACTATAGAAAGATCAAGGATTTACTCTTTTTATCCAAAGATTTCCATTTCATATTTGGTACAAAATCCTAACCATGGCTCCAAAATAATTTAAAAACTGATACATTAGGCTTACTTTTAGACCAAGCCTCTTTTAGAGTCAAATGCTTAAGTGCTCTATATAGTGTGAGATTCTAAGTGTAGTTTCCATAATTAACTAATTCCTCCCAATACATAGGAGGCAAATCCCAATAATTCATCATGTAGTTAGCCATCTCTTTCAATTTTATATTCTTCCTTTATACTAAGCCATTCTATTGTGGAGTATAAGGAAAATAATTTTGGTGAGTAATGCCATGAAATACCAAAAATTTAGAAAACTATTTTTTGAAGTAATCCTCCCATTATTAGTGTAAAGATTATTTATTTAACTAGAATATTTATTCTTTACCAAAGCCTTGATGTCTTTGAAGTTTTAAAAATATTCACTCTTGTACTTGAGAAAATAAACCCAAATATGACTCAATAAATTATCAAAAAATGTATGTGTATACAAAACTCCAAGGAAAAGAGTAGAAAAAACCATCAATTAATTATATACAAGCTCAAGTGATGAATAATTTTCTTAGACATACCCTTAAGAAATGGATTTTAGTGTTATTTTTCAAATACATAACCAGAGAAAACTCCATCAAGATAAGAAGCTCTAGTAAGACAATCAACCATACCATGAGTGCTCAACTCTTTCAAATATATATAATTAAGATGTCCAAGTCTCTCATGTCAAAGCTTAGTCTTAGAATCTACACGAGAAACCAAGCATGTCCCCATAGAATAAGTGTCATTAAAACCATCAAAATGATGTATTTAGGATTTATGATCAATAGTAGCTTGTAAAATAAGTGACTAAGGTTGTAACAAGGTTTGAATTTTAACTCCTTGTGGTGTAAAATTCATTGTCTTACCTTGATTATAATGACAAATTTGATAAACAAAAATTAAATATGAAGTGATGTCAGGAACATATAATGCATCATTGATATAGCCACCAACAATTTGTATGTCGTATTTTACATTAGAAAAATAAAGGAAGAATTTACAACATTAATTTTGGAATTAGAACCCAAAATAAGAGGTACAAAAGACATTTTAGAATAATTCATATGGTGAGAATCACCAGAATCTATAATTCAAATGTATATAATAAGTGACCGAGATATCCCAAAACATTAAGAGCTTTGTCATTATCAATAGAGGAGGTGGGGTGGAGACAAAGATCACATGTTTTATAATTTCATCCTCTAAGGCATGAAATCTCTTCCATGTTACCTATTTTTTATATGAACATTACCCTTATAAAAGAAAATTGAAAGGATAGTATTATTCTAAGATTTTGAACACTCCTTGGATTTATATTTATTGTTAATGGGTTTAGTGGCACTTTGAGATGGATAAGGAATGGTTTTGGGTTTAATTTTAGATTTTTCCTTGCCCTTAGGATGAGATGTTAATAATGAATTTTGAGAGGTGGAAGACTCAAAGTTAGATATTTTATTTCTTCCCTAGTAAGACTTTCATAAAATAAATCTAAATTAGGCATTTTGAATGTGGCACCTAAGACATCTATGTTAGAGAAAAAGGTATAAATAAATATTTGGAATAGACCATCCAATTTGAATAAAATTACATAAACACACTCTTTATATTTATTATCCCTTGCACTTTTCATAAATTATTCCAAAAAATTATTGAACTAAGTAAGATGATCTACATTGGATGAAAAATATTCATAATTGAGAGAAGTGATCTCTACTTTGAGATGCACATCTCTCATGTGATCCACCTTACCAGATAAACACTTCGATTGTTATTCATAATTAAATAAAGGACCATCACTTACAGAAGTTATTATCAAACCCATATAATCATCAAATTTTCATTGGTGTTAAAATTTATCATAATATCTAATGAAAATTGGTTATGTTTTAGTCATTAATACTAATAATATTTTGAATTTAATGATTGTTTAAGCTCTTGGTAACCATGTGTTGTAATTATGTTTTGTTAATATCTCACCCTAATCTAATTTAAAATAATAAATCATCGTAATCAATCACTAAAGAGCAAGAAAGTGTAAAAAGGGTGAAAAAATAGCACTGAATAAATCCCCAAAAATATTATGTATTGAGCCCCCCAAAAAATTTGGTGCTTCATATTTTATTTCATAATAAAAAATAAATCGTCCCAATAGGTTAAGTATAAAAAGATACACTTTTGAAAAAATAACACTCAATTTCAAGTTACTGATCGAAAGATATAATTTTTTTATGTTTTCCCATCGTGAATGGGTCAAAAAATAAAAGTTACACCAAAATAATATTTAATTCTTAGAAAAATAATTATTGGAGAGTTTTAAAACAAATTTAAGGGCTACAAGAGAAGTCCCCATTACTAGGAATAAAAAATTAATCGCCCTTCAGATGACCACACCATATGACCAAGGGACTAAGGGTTAGAATGAGTGCTTCCCATTTTGATTTATTTAATTGATTTTTGACTGTCACCACCTAAAAAAATAAAGGGAAACTTGAGATTAATAGTTATCCTATCTATTGATCTAAAATTTACACTCTCCTACACAATAGCCTATTATACCTATTGTTATCTTGAATGTGACACTCGTCTAGTCCAAATCACTATGATGTGTGTGGATATATAAAATAAATGTACCCATGATGTATAAAAACATAATGGCAATGTAAAAAAACACATGAAACATAGTATTAAACAAAAAAATATAGAATAATACACAAAAATGTAAAACAATCATGCACTTATTCCTTCTTTCCAAACCTTTGCTACAAACACCCTAAACCAAAACCTATAAGAAATTTTTTATATATATTCCTATTGGCCATTTTAATAAGCAAAAAATTAGATATATGAAAAAATCATGCCCTAGTATTGAATTCAAAGATGAATGATTACAACACCTTAATCTCTGATACCATGAAAGGAATGAAAATCAAATTTTTCCAAACCACAAAGATTTGTGGTGTTATTAAAACATCACATTCATAAAAATAATAATCTAAAATAAATTTAACATCACATACTTATAGATAGATATATAAAATAATAATAACAATAATATCATATATTATATCTCTAAAGCTTACCAAACACAATCAATGTGTCTTACATATATAGCCAAAGAAAATTGATCTTCATTAAAAAATTAAGTCAATTAATCAATCATAATTAAAAAATCAAATTAAGTGATCAATCATAACTAAGAGATCTAACTTAAGATTAAGAGATAACTATCCTTAGAGTATATAAACAAATAGATAATATTTTCATAATATCTGAGAGATAAATATGTAGCATCTCATAATATATAAAATAAATGAAATATAATATTTACATATAAAAGGGTGTGAATAACTAAATGAGAATAAAAATAAAGCATACAAGTGAACATGAGATAAGGTAAATAAGTAAGGTTAATTTTAAGATCCCTTATGGGAAACCCTGTTGGAATTATTTGGTGATTCTATGAAAAACTATTTTATAGGCATGTAGAATCCTATATGAGTGATGGTGAATCCATCAAAATTTAAGAGAAGTAAAAATAAATATAATATTAATTTTTTTCCTTACTACTTTTCAGTTGCATGATGCCAAATAGAATTGTTGAACAATGTTGTCAAATGGTTGGATTAAATAACTAAATTGAATGGATTTAAATCTTACCTATAACAAATAAGGAATCAAAAACTTCTTAAAACTTAAATACTATTTCATAACTAGATTCCACTCAAGCATATTTGTGATTTTTAAAAAAAAAAAATCTCAAAATCTAAGTCTATATGCAAAATTTATGGCCTTAAAAGTTGGTAGTTAGTTATGTTGGTTGGTTATGTCATTCATTTTCAACTAAATGGATACACCGAATGATGCAACTAATTGCCAACTTCTAGAGGCCATAAATGTTGTATATGGACTCAGATTGTGATGATTTTATTTTTAAATTTTATAGCTCTTTGAGAGGAATCCAAATATGCAATAATATTTAGGTTTTGGGATTTTTTTTACTTTATTTTAATTTATCTCATAATATATATGTTTTAACTCTTTAATTCACATAGTGACTTCCCAAATTATATAAATATCATGGGGCAATTGCTGAAATTATATTTTGATGGTTACCTATGGTAGCCTATGTACTATATATACAAGGTGAATTGAATAGTAAACTCATAAATTATTTTAAATTTTTGGTGAGCCTACCCCCAAAATGATTTAAATTATTAAATTTTAAGTGATCCAAACCTATGTAGTGACCCTAAAAAATTACCAAAAATAATTTTTTAAAAATGGAATATTGGTGAATTAATGAATATTCACCACTATAATTTACCTTGTGAATCTAGCATGAATTACATTATAAAATCATTTAAGGAAGGTGGTCTATACCACATGTATGATAGTTACTTGACATACATGATTGTGTCTTTAAAAGATGAAATATTTTTTAATCTACACAAGATTTAATGATTCCTTGTTATTAACATCTTATATTTTTTGTTTAAAAATAATTACTTAAGTGGGATATAAAAGTAATCATGATCTTATAAAACAAATTCAATGAGTTATTGATTCCATCGAGATTATGATAGCTCATAAAATTATTTTAAGCTTTATCTAAACAAAAATTTTATGTGGTTTTAAAGTGTAGAGGATATATGAGTAAGGACATTAAAAAATTAATGATTAAGTTTCTGATGATTATTGTCAATTTTTTGGAGAATATGACTTATTGCCTAGAATTAATTACTTATTCATATAAAAGAAAAACATTTTATATATATTCTTATTTAATTTAATGATAATAAATATATTTTTATTATCCTCCTCAAACCTATTCTTGTTTAAAAACTATACTTATGAATAAATCACTAGTCTATGATGATATGATAACTTTTATATTTATTCATAAGTATAGTTTTATAATAAGAATAGGTTCAAGGATGATAATATAACTATATTTATTATCATTAAATTAAATAATAATATGTAAAACACCTCTCTCTCTCTCTCTCTCTCTCTCTCTCTCTCTCTCTCTCTCTCTCTCTCTCTCTCTCTCTCTCTCTCTCTCTCTCTCTCTCTCTCTCTCTCTCTCTCTCTCTCTCTCTCTCTCTCTCTCTCTCTCTCTCTCTCTCTCTCTCTCTCACACACACACACACACACACACACACACACACACACACACACACACAAAGCCTTAAGATATGTAAAGGGAATAGTTTTCATAGCATTATGTTGAAAAGGATTTATACTACCCTATAAAAATATAATTTCCTATATAGATCAATATTGAATTCAATTGTGAAGATGAAAAGATACCTTTTTACTTATTAATACCATTTATGGGTTCTTGTTTGATGTTTGAGAAGATCATTTCCATTCAATAGTGTCCATCATAAACTCTAAATACAAAAGGGTATTCCTGAAATCTCACATAAAATTTATATGACAATTCTTGGCTTTATTGTACTATTTGAGACCGTTTATAATACTATGAAATACTCTTATTTTGGGAATACAAGGAACTATTAAATTTGAAATACTTTTTGCTCTCTCACTAACATCTAAATATGAGATAAAATTATATGTATAATTATTATATCATATATAATCCAAGTGAGAGTGTCTTACTTACATTTCAAATCTTAGATAAGTATTTCAAAACTATTTTAGTTTTATTATGTAAAGATTTATAAAGTCAATACTTTTGTTTTGGCATCTCGTGAAGGGTATGGTCTACTCACTCAGAAGCAAATAGTCCACTTGGTTGTTATGCACTACATCTTTTATTAAATAATATTTATTATAGTATTGAAAATATGTATTGCCTTAATTAATGAGCTCCAAGTAATGTAATTTTATCTTAGAAGTCAAACTAAATAGTCTTATAAGTCTTAAGTAATAATCTTGATCAGTGGTGATCTAGTGAAGGTTATAAGTAACTTAAGATTAACTTACTAGAACACTAAACCATGTGAAAAATAATTATAAAACCATTCCACTACATTTAGTAAATTATTTTAATTATAGACACATATTTTATACATGTTCATCCAAAGAGGAGGCTATGCTTAGTTATTATAACCCTTCAACTTAGATATCTCATCTAGACCATTAGAGGTTGATTAATATTCTTCTTTGGTAAAATAATGATTAATATGATATGTTAGAATTAAAATACCATACTTTAATAAGTTATGACATGTCACCTTTCTTGAGATTATTTCCACTTTAGAGGAAGCAAATAAAACTATGTTAAAGAGTGAAATATTCTTCTTGACAACTGAGAACGTAATAGTTTATGATATTAAAGAATGGGTGAGTAATAAAATCCTTAATTGAGAATCCTTATCATAAGTGTAAAAGTGGTAATAAACATATAATAAGTAATGAAATAGTTTACTTTGGTTCAATTATTAGCCTATAGTGGTGGTACATGTTCTTATCACTAAAATAAATGAAATTCATAGTATACCACTTTCCTTATTTTTACCTATATCCTATTATAATAAGTTTCTATTCTCTTAAAAATATGGTTGTAATAATATCAATAAAGTATGTTAAATAAGGTTGTGAGACTCCATAGAATTTAATCAGTTTATATGTTCTATAGTTATTAGTCTTGTGTGAAAATAAACTCTTCATTTGCTTAGGGTTTACAAATATTATTATCATCTTCATGTTATAAAAAATTGATTTTCATTTGTAGGGAGGGTTCTTAATTAATCTACTATCATATAAGGATATATATACATATATTTATGTATATAAGTGCATGTGAAATCCCCAAATAGATTACATCAATATTGGGAACATTAGCTAGAACATAAGATTAAAATTTGATGTTAATCTAATACTAATGACATCCTTGAGAATATAAATCTTAGAAGAATAGAGTATTTTAAATCCTACTCTATGGTGGATTTTAAATGGTAGAGTCTTCCACATAATATTTCTATCATTCTTCTTTTTAGGGACAAGAATGACCAATGGACCAAATATTATTATGTACTTTTATGAACCCTTATACATATATTAGGTAAATAATGATTATATTATGTTTTCTAGAAACCAATTAGAATGGTCACTCAATGATGATGTGTAATATGATACCTAAGACAATTTTTATACTCATTTAGAGATAACATTAAAAAATGGGATGAAATGTCCTTTATTTCATTGTAGTGATTATGAGTATTGATAAACTTTTTTATATCTATTTTGAAAGAAAATATTCAAGAGATGATTTAATTTTTTATGGGATATTAAAAAAGGTTGTTCATATTTTGAGGTTCATTGATTGATAGCAAAATGGGACGTGTTAGATATGAATATTTTTTATTAATGTGACAGAAGGGATGGATGACCACAATGGAAAAAATTTACAAAAATGTAAATATTGGGGAATGACATAGGTTGGTCAGATCCATTTTAAAACATACAAATTTAATTCCATTTAAATTAGATGATACAATAGTAGGAATCCCTACTTACCTACAGTAAATAATCATTCAAACAATGGAGAAAATTAAATAACCTCACATAATGATGGAGAAGTATTAAAGATAATCACTTAAAAACTAATAGAGGAAGCACCTATCTCAGTTGATGATATAAAGAGGCTGAGATAACTCTATCAAACTGAGCTAAGAACAAAAAATAAATACTGGTTTAGTGGCATAGGCTTTGGAATATTAAAATAATTAGAAGATGTCAAAGTTCAACAAAGGTTACATCTACAAAAAGAACTAGATTAGGAGTAAAAAAAATAAAAGAGGTTGTAGAAATAACTACCCAACAAGCTAAATAATTATTTGAAAATGATAATTAATAAAATGAGGAAGTAGAAGGGGAAAACTTTGAGAAATAAATATAATAAAAAAGGGGATTAGAATATTAGAATAAGAATAATATAGATTAAGAAGAATGAGGAGAAAGAAAAAGAAAAGTGGAAGAGGAAAACAAAATAGAAGAATAAAAAAAAATTAGCATAAAAGAGGAGAAGGATAAAAATAAATAAAAGGAAAAAAATTAAAGAAATAAATATGAATAAGAGATAATAAAATGGAGAAGGGGAAGACAAAGGAAGAGAAGGCAGAAAAGAAAAATAAGGAAGGAATTGAAAAATATAATATGAAGGAAAGGAGAAGGTTAAATAGTTTAGTATCCCCTCTATAATTTGTTATGAAAATAGGGGATACTCTAAATATACCATTACAAATTATTACACAAGTTGTGGAAACAATTACAATAACACAACTAGTCTTATGGATGTATTGAAAATGATAAATTCTAAATTAGCAAACCATAAATAGATAACATCCACACTCATGGTGCTTGCATGCATCCTTCAACCTATTGTATGAGGAAAAATTACATTGACCTTAAAAAAATTAACCCCTATAGAGAAAGAAATAGTTGGGGAAACACTCATATAATGTTCTAGACTAGCTTGGATGATGTGGTGTGTAATTTTGGGATAAGGCATCAAAAAATGTTTAATTGTATTGACCATGACCAAATCAAAGATGACCTAGACACCACTTGGACCATAGAGAAAAATCTAGAATAAGCAATGATAAACTTCATTAACCATCTAATGGTTATAATAGATAAAATCTTGTTCAAGTTGGAGGCTATACAAGAGTATGACAAAGATTTGTTGGGTCCCATGTTAGGGGAAAATAAAATAAAGTGAGATTACAAATAACATGTGGGGAAACTAAAGGAATTAATGGAATATGTAACCACCAATTTTACCTATTCAATCAACTAGACCCTATGAACATAGGACAAACAAAAAGATTAGAAATAAATATGAAAAAATGAGTATTTCTTCCACTAACTTTGGCACCCATAAAATTATTTGGAAAGAATAATTTGAGAAACTGATAAGTTTCCATGCATGATACAAATAAAATCAAATGCAAATGATACTAATATATGCAGACATGGAGGATAATTGCATTCTACTGAATACTCAAATAGAAAATATCAATTTACAAATACTTGAGAACTTTCCAACTTTGAGGCACATAGTAATAATAGATAAGAAAAATAAAATTATAGTTGATAAAATTATAGAGGCCAATGCCATAATTTTGAACAATGATGATTTGATAACAAATGGTGAATAAACATGAAAAGCATCTACCAAAGGATAGAGGATCAACTTCATGAGCTGATGTTTTTTATGAAGTAAAAAAATCAACTGAGATAGATGCATTGTGTTTTCACATATCAACATCTTTATATTTGTCTCAAGGATGAAAAATAGTTACAAAAATTAGGTAGATATTGACAGGTTTCTTTATCAATCAAAATCTAAAACAATAGTTACTATAAACTATTTACCTTTTTCGTGTTCAGTAGAAAATGTCTTTACGCTGATGAAACATAGGGTTCTATTGATTGGGCTATGTGGTAAGATATTAAGTTGTACAATAAGAAATGACAACTTGATTTAAGAAAATGAATGTCTCACATAGACATGACAAATGGTTTTTGAGGTATATAGTCAATATTTATACCACGACACTGTGAAAGAGTAGAAATAATATACAGAAGAGTTGAAATGTAATAGTGAAGAGTAGTAAAAGGTTACAAAGAAGAGTAACATTTGTAATAGCATACAACAGTATAGTATAAGGAAATCTTAGAACTTTGTATTTGATAGTTTATTATATTAATATAAATAAAGACAAATTAAAGTATAAATTACTACGTATTTTGAAATGATTAATCTAAAGAGCACAACTACTTATTTTTTATGAATGTACAAGATAATAGTTTCTAAATAATACTAAACCATTTTTAGGTCAACATGTATTTTACAAGTATATTATGAAAATCTTCCAACTCTTATATACTATTTTTATTTTTTATAATAGTTAAATTTTATATATAATAAAAAATCTAAGAATATTTAATACTAGTATACATATCATAGATAAATCTATGTAAAATACACATATATATATTATTCTTCAGGTATCTTGAGAATTTATAATGATGTATGTGGTAAAATCTATATATTAACTTATTTATTATCATATGGTGATATGTTGTAAAATCTATATATTATGTATAAATTAATTATGATTATGTATATTTTATCTTATTATGATGTAGTAATATTTTTATGATAATTTATTTTTACAATTTCCTTGTTATGATTATTTATAAATATGATATGTTAAAATTATATATATCTATAAATTAGTTTTCATTATTTATATACTATTTATTTATTATTATGTGATAATATTTTTTATAAAAATTTATTTTTATAATTTTATTGTCATAATTATTTATAAATATGATGTGATAAAAACTATATATTAGTTATGATTATTTATATTTAATTAATTTATTTATTATCATGTGGATATTTTTTATAATAATTTATTTTTTAAATTTCATTGTTTTGATTATTTATAAATATGTTGATGTAAATTTATATATTACTTATAAATAATTATGATTCTATATTATTTATTTTATAATGTAACGTGAGAGAAGTGTTACCAAAAAATAATGAGAAAAGAAGAAGTTTTTAAAATATTAAATGTAAAATTTTTATATTTTAATGACAGTTCAATTAAAGAAAGTTGTAAAAAAAAAACAATGAGAAAAAAAGTCATTTTTAAAATATTAAATGTAAGCTAACATTCTCACATCATTACAGTTCCCAGCCACCCCACAGGTTATTGTAGGAACACATGTAATTAAAACTTATCAACATAATTATCATTAATGGAAAATTAATAGCATAATAACATTAAAACACTGGTTGGAATTTACTGCCGGTACTCCCAGCGGAGGAAAAACGAGTCTGTTCTAAAAACATTTTAACAGACGCCTTCCTCGAAAGATTTGTTATATATTTTTAAAAGATACGTATCTTTAAAAAAAAGTTGCCATCAACATTCCCTCGATTTCGCCACATATTTGGCTGTTTATTGCCCATGATTGTTTCATTATCTTTGGCACCGCCTGCTTAAACCCCCACATATGCTTTGTATGATTCCGGAAATTTCGAGCTGGTACTCCACCTTAATACTAATATTTAAATATAAAGTAAAATTTCAATTCAATTAATCAGAAATACAATCTCTCATTTTGTGTTGTGAACATTATTGTGTTTGAAATGGTGAAAATGGGATTAGGAAGATTAAGATTGAAGGGGAGGGCAGATTCATACAGAAAGATGAACATGTGTGAAACTGATGTTGCAGCAAGGCAACACCAGACTGCCCAGAAATTGATAGAGAAAATTTTGAAACGGGCAGATCCACCAAAGAGTAAACCAGGCATGAAGATAAGGTCGCGCAGATTTGGCATAAAAGTGGGAGGATTTGTTCTTAGGAGATTCATAGCGGTGAGATCGATGAAGAGGAGATTTATGGCTTGGGTTCGGTTAGGCATTTTCTCAAAGAGGAGGTTCGGCTATTCGTTTCTTTAATGAAAACGACGGAGTTTCTGGTAAACCGATAGATCGATATGTGTTTTATTTGTTCTGCAGCGTTTTTCATAAGCAAAAACGAATAATTTGGCATTTAGCTCAGGCTAGAAACTTTTTTTCTCTTTCTTTTATATTTTGACAGTACCGGGGATTCACAAAGTTAAAATATTTAATATCATGTTCGTTTCTACGACATTAAATAATACTTTTATATAATTTTTTTAACCTTTTCTTAGTTTTTGACTTCTAATACCCCTTCCAATATTCATGTTGCAAGGTATTTCTAAATTAGTTTCTTAATTGTAAATTCCATCGCTTATCACCAACAATATAAATAGTTTCCTAATGAACTGGGAACAATAATACATCGCACATAACACTAATATCTAGTAGCAATTATATAACAATAATAAATACATAGTACAATATATTAACTTGTAATATATAAATAACATTATAAGGGTTTCTTACTTGAGAAATTTTTGAGCAACTTCATCTAAAACCTTTAAGATGCATCATTTTATAACAATTAATTAATATTATAGATTACCAAGTAACCAAAAGTTAATATTGAACTAGAATTAAAGTCCTCTTCTTCAACACAACACAATTATGAACAATTATGCATCAATAGAAAAAAATTATAACGTAAAAAGATCATAAGTAGAGATTTGTTTGTGACTAATTAAAGATGGAGATTGAGGAAGGGTAAAGGGAATCAACCCAAAGACTTGTATTGGGAGAAGAGATGGATCTCCTATCCCTCCAAAAAAAGAAATTAGGTCGTAACTAATGATGGGTTCAAAATTAATAGACCAATGGCTCATGAAGGATACCCATAAATAGGATAAGAAAACCACTCCCCCAGGTAAAGAAGAAATCAATGAAAAATAAATGGATCATTCTATGGAAATTTGGTAAATTTTGACAAAAATATCAAAGGAAATAAAAAATATTGAAATTTGGGTTAACAATACGAACTTAATAATCAATTAGTTATCCCAAAATACCCTGATTTACAAAATCATTGGGGTTTTTCAAACAAGGGGTGAATTGAAATGTTGGATTGGTAGAATTAGAAAGATTATCCAAGGCCTAAAATTAGATTGCTTATGAAGGTTTCTTTCAATTTTCCTTTCAATCTAGTGAGGACAAGGATAGAATTATTTTTTGAGGTCCTTAGTTATTCATAGATGTAGGTTTGTTTATGAGACCATGTGCATCATTGTTTACTTCGTTAAAATAGATTTTTTTAAATTTTCCACTATGGGTTAGGTTATATAAACTTCCCCTATAACTCTTGGATATAAGAACCTTGTAAATAATTGGATATCATAGTAGAGCCCCTAATAATCAAGGAAGCTACTCAGGATAAGGAAATATTGACATATGAGAGAATTTGTTTTAATTTCAATTTGGTTATACCTCTCTTTCAAGCAATATGTCTTTACTCCTCTTTTGCAATTTGAAAACAAGACTTAGACTATAACTAACTCTATGTCTAGTGTTTTGAGTCTATAAGGATAGGTCATGAGGTTTAATTTTTTACCCAGCCTAAGGCTTTCAAGCCAAGGAACCATAAGTGAAGGATTTAAAGTAAAAAAATAGTATTTTACCAATGGAGGCCTACATCGATGTGTCCAAAAAAATAAAGAGGATTCTATTGGCATAATCATGGCAATTTTCTGCCAAGTTGGCTATTACAACACAAGATGTGGTGGCTACAAGGACCCTATTAAGGGTGAGATCTCAAAAAATGTCCTCCCTAGTAATTAGGGATCCTAAACAAAAAGAGGAAAATGGGAGTAGTAATGGTTTAGAATGTTCCCAAGACTAATTCAAATTATTCGTTAGAGAAGAAATGTAGAAAGGCTTTGATGAGGCTACTTAAGAGGTGTTTAGTCTTGAAGATGTCATGCATTTTTTGCCTCCAAATATGGGCAACGACTCAAAAGAGGAAAATAAAAATAGATCTATTACTTCAATTAATTGCAAGGAAAGTGATAGGTGCCCAAAAAAAAGGTTGCAAACTAGGAAGGTCCTAAAGGAAATAAGAACCCAACATTGATCATGTGAGAATCATGAAAATACAAACCATTAAATTAGGGTGAATGGGATTTCATCATTTGAGTAAAACACAAATAATAGGAAAGCATAGGGATGAATTATTGTGAAAATTGTGATCAATATAACCAAAACATTATAGATAGATATTAGGACATAAAATGTGATAGGAAGTAAATCTAAGTTGCCTCAAAATATAGATCTATAAGCCCATGAATCCCTAGATAATTAGAATAAAAGGACCTTAGATACATTTATCACTGATTTAGTGGACAAGTCTTCCACAAGGAAGTCATGAAAATCCTATGCTAGAATGTGAGAGGATTAAATTACTTTCACGAATGCCACTTAGTAAATCAACTAATGGAGAAGAAATGCTATAAATTTTATTACTTAAGAAAATTAAAGTATATGTGTGTCAATTTAAAAGTGGTATCTGTGGATTTTGAAATAGTTTGATTAGGTACTTAAGTAAGCTATGGGAAATGTTGGTGATTTTTTTATGTTATGGATCCTTTGGTCATTCGTGGGTGCTTCAATTGGTTAGTTAGAAAAGGTAACATATGTGTTTTTCAATACATTAAAGGAGAGTTGGATTATGTGAACTCCAATGTCTATGCTACAATGGGACTAGAGGCAAATAAGGTGGGCTAGAAAGATTTTGAAGGCCTACATATTCACCACCCTATGTTGAGATGGATTGTAGGCAAAGACTTCAATGTAATCCTACAAACCATTGAAAAATTTGGTGGGAATTCTATTTTACTTCATATACCCTTAGAATTTAAATTATTTTACAATAATATCACTTTAATTTATGTATAATGTGCAAAATAAATTCTTGGTTTGTCCAATAGAATAGTGAGGGATATAAGTATAATGGTAATATTAGATATTTTTATCATAAGCCTTGAATGGGGATTAGAAAACACTAGGTTTAGCTTGGAAATTATAAAATTCTCTAGATCTAATAATTGGCTAATCCATAATTTTGAGAAATGATTTAGTAATATAGGAGGAATGCAATTTAAAATATGATTCATATGGTTTAAATGCCCTCCTTAGAGTAAAATTTGGTAAAATGGTGGGAAAATAATGAGATTGGGTGCAAATGGTTCACTCTCAACAAATAATAAAGAATGTGAATAACGAGATGAATATAAATGATAAACTAATTTTCAAACTTTTTTTGGGAAAAAAACCTTTGATAAGGATCTTGAGTATATTGAAAATGAGATTAGGAAATATAGACTCAAAGAGAAGTTATTGAAAATAAAAATAAATGATGGTATATTTATAGAAAATATTTCATATGGAGAAAATACATTAGAAGCATAAATACATGATGCATTAGATAAAATAAATGGACCAAAAACATGTGTGTGTGTGTGTGTGTGTGTGCGCGCGCGCGCGCGCGTGTGTGTGTGTATGCGTGCGTGTGTGCGTGTGTGCGTGTGTGTGTGCGTGTGTGTGTGTGTGTGTGTGTGTGTGTGTGTGTGTGTGTGTGTGTGTGTGTGTGTGTGTGTGTGTGTGTGTGTGTGTGTGTGTGTGTGTGTGTGTGTGTGTGTGTGTGTGTGCGCGCGCGCGCGCACGTGCACGCGCGTGCTTGTGCATGCATGCACGTGTGCACATGTGCACGTGCATGCATATCTGTGTGTGTGTATATGTACCATTATAAGGAGGAAAAGTAGTATAATTGGTAATATCATGATTCATTTAGGTAATACTAAAGAAGAATAAAGATATTTAAAGATGAAGTGGTGAATTATTTTTAAATATTTTAGATGGGACCAAAAATGAGGAATCCTACGGTAAGCAGGGTAAATTTTAGTGGCCCATATAGAAATGAATCTAGGTTTTTTTTGTGAATTTTTATATATGTGTTTCTAAAGGCTAGAAAAATTTAGTAGATGATGTTTAGGCGTGCAAGTGAATGGACATGCAAAATTTAATTTGTTTTATAAAGTATGTTGATATACAACTATACATAAAATACACAGATGGATGGTAGTAGTGCAAATATAATTTATTAATTTGGTTATTGAATGATTATATGTTACATATGATGGCAAAAAATCTCATATTGACTTTCAATAGAGTGGAAAATTATATTTATATACATGAAATTTATATTCAATAATAGGTGAGTTGACCTATAAACTAGGTTACACCTAGATAATTTAGATGAATCCATATTGTTCACCACTCAATAGAATAACCAAATGGAAATTTCTAAAACAAAATTTTTTTTGAATTATCAAAGAATAACTACTAAAATTTACCATATGACTAAGTTATTAACTAACATCCCCAATTTAATATCAAAATAAAATAATTTGGGTTTAATAAAACCCTTCTTGAAGGAAGATTTCATAGTTGTTAATTTTACATTAGGGGTTGATAAAGATCTAGTGTTGAAAGTATTTCATTTAGGTTTGCTTCAATGTTTCTACAACATTTTTGAAAAGGATGTCTAGGAGGCTATAGATGAATGCAGAAAGAAAAAAATTATATTCAAGGAATGGATAGAAACATTTTTTATATTTTTAATCCATAAAATATAATATGTTGACTTGTTTTATGCCTTTAGACCCATGTATTTGTGTAAATAAAAACATAAAATTCTTACAAAACCTTTGGCTCTAGAACTAAAGAATCTCCTAGCTGTAGTAATCTTATATGCCTAGAGAGGATTTGGGATGAGTATTTATATCTTGGATGGTATTTTTGAGGCCCATAAATTAATCTATTATTTAGATAATAAAAATAAATTAGGAATGCTTATAAAATTAGACATGGAAAAAACATATGATAGAGTTATTTATTCAAGCATGCTTAAAGTATTATAGTTGTTTGGATTTTTAGAAGATTAGATCAAATTAATTAAAAGTTTTATATCTTCTCCAAAGTTTTCACCACTCATCAATTAATTTACTAAAGGTTATTTTTAGCCATAATGGGGCCTATGATAAGTGACCGTATTTCAGCTTACATATTCACTATCATGGCAATGTCTCTAGGGAGAATGATCAATAAATTGGATATGATAAGTAAATTTAAAGGATTGTAGGTAACATCTAATATCGATGCTATTAAACATTGAAATTTTATATGTAACCTTATTTATAATATATCCATTTGTTGAAGAGGTTAAAATTCTCAAGAATACATTGAATAATTATGAGGTAGTTATTCAGAAAATTATTAGCTTAACCAAATAGAAAGTATACTTATTGAATGTGGTGATGTTAGTGTATGTCAACCTATAAAAAATTATAGGTTTATAAATCGGTATTATTCCAATCTCATACCTGGGCATGTTGTTTATCAATGAAACAACCAAACAAGATGTTTAGAAGCCATCCATGGATAAAATATAATGGAAACTCTCTTCCTAGAAATGAATCTACTTTACCCTCAAATGTAGGAATTTTTGATAAAATACACCATTCAAGTGGATCCATATTATATTATATCCCTATTTAAATTACTTAATTTGGTATCCAATGTTATCTCT
>JARHVA010003773.1:722500-742500 GCA_037957365.1 Torreya grandis
ACCTAGGGAATGGGTAACTTTGGTATGAATTAAATTGTATAATGATTGAATATCAATGATAAAATTATTCAACTTATATCCTTTAAGGAAAATGGAATTATAAAATGGTTTAATTTTATAATACATTGAAGTAACAATGACCATATAATTTATAAGATTTGAAGAGGACAGATTTTTGAGTATCCATTTAGCATTTTTACTTATTTCACTATGATTTGTACATTTTATAAGATATACTAAGATATATAATACACCAAGGTTTAATTTTATATAATTATTTTGGTATATTCAATTTTTTATTTTATTTACATTCTCAATTATGTCAAAATCTAGTAAAATAGTAGACAAAGAACTATCAATGGATTGGGATAAATTTACATCATTATTAACATAAAATTTAACATTCATATAACTATCAATAGTGGTTTGAGGAGGGTATTATAAATTTTTCATGGGTTAGTTTCCTTTTATTTTCCCAAGTGATGTATTTGCTCATGGAAGGATGAATTTTGAATTTTCTTTATGTTTTTTAGCTTGTTAATTTTTCTAATTTTATGCTCTAGTGAAGACTACAAATGATTGAATATTTATATATCCAAAACTTGAATCATATTATAGGTACATGTTATTGTATTCTCCACTAGGTTCTTCTAATTTAGATTCCTTAATATATAGATTTTCTATTTGAATTTCATCTTGTATTTCATCATACCCAAAAATTTCTTTTGTTTCCATAAAAAATTCACAATAGAATTTATATTTGAATTTGGAGGTGATTTTATGGAAACATTTTTCAAGGAAGCTTGAAATAATGGATGATTCTCATGGTAAGACACAGTTTCTTCTTGGGATATCTTGATAAGGAGAAGCAATATATTTTTTAAGTATTCATTTCTTAAGTGTTGTTATATCATTAGCCACCTTTTGTAAAAAAAATTTAGTAGAAGACTTATTTGAATAATGTGTTTTACCTTTATAAGGATATTTCTCTATATTTATATCCATTATCATGTCATCTTTAGCATTGATTGATAATTTCTATGTTGCCTCCGAGTCAACTAATTTATTTCTACTTAACTAATAGCTCACCTCTAGCTATTGTGAGTTGATAAATAAATAATTTTTATTTTACTTTATTTCCTTAATAGTCACAGAATCTTGTTGAGTAAATTATTAAATTTATATCATGGGTTTATAGGCTTACTTATTTATTTTGGTAACCAATGAAAAAAATTCATGTGCATTTTTAGCAAGTTTGACTATGCTTTTGGACTGAGTTTTCATGTTATCCCAACTGGTGATAGAACCTACATAGAGGTGGTAAAACCAATAAATTTTTCCATTTTAATAATCCTAAAAAATAATATGACTACAATATATTCATGTTCCACCCCTAATATTCCACATGCTACAAATAAATTTTCAATATGTTCATTTATAAATTGTTTACCATCAGTTGATTTTTTTTAAAAAAAATCCTACATGAACCTTTGGGAAGTTCATAAATTCCCTATCAAATTATTCCATGTTATTGTTATAGTTATAAAAAATACTTACAAAGGAGGAATGGTTCTTGATAGAAAAAGAACCTGACTTACTATAGAACCACCATACAGATGTTTGATTTATATAGAGATTGATGGGAACCTAAATGATTTCTTAATTTTGGTGTTTGATTCAAGATTAAATTTTAAATTAGAATCCTATTGCAACTAATACAACGGGTCTTCATAAAATAAATTTTAAAAAAACATAATGTCACTTGATTTTAATTAATGAACAAAATGTAGTGTTGTACGGATCTTCATCAATAAAAATATGAAACCACAATTACTATAGACTCTGTACCATTATTATTGGAGTATAAAACATATCTAGTATAATGTAATAGAGTATTATACCAATTGGGCCATGTGATAATGAATTAATCCTTACAATAATATAAGGTAACATGATTCGAGAAAATAAATATCTCACATAGAGTTTACCATTAAATTGTAAGGTATTTAGTTAGTATTTATACTGCATAATTGTAATAGAGTAAATATAAGATACAAAAGAGTTGAAGTGTAATATTGAAGAGTAATAAGAGGTTAAAAAATAAATAAATCTTTTCAATAATGTATAGTGGTATAATATAAATATCTATTACAGCTTTGTATTTGGATGTTATTATATTAATATAAAAAAGAGAATTTGAGTAGGAATTACTATGTAATATGTATTGATTATTGTGAATGAGCACACCTTATTTTTTATGAATGCATAATATAATTTTTAAAATAAATTTGAACCTATGAATTACATAAGTCTTACTTAAAGTTAAATTATAAAAAATAAAACTTGTGTCTAACTGCTTTAAATTTTATGACAAAATTTGGTGACGTTGCATAGACTTTAGTTATTTAATGTCCATGGGAAGGTATCCATTAGAGTTATGGAAAATAGAGTTAACACAAATTGAATATTTATAGGAATATAAAATCAATAATGTATTTCACTTTGAGACAAAATAAATGGATGATTCCTCACCTAAAGTAATGGCATCATTTTATAGATAACAAGATTAGGATTTTTTTGTTACTTTTGCATAGCTATTTTATCCCTTGATATTTTTCCAAGATAAACATATAGAAGGTTGAAAATTTACCATTAATAAACCATTATAGTGGACTTTGGAAAGGTTTGAGGCAATCTAACACCTAGATATAACTTTAAATTAGGGTATTAATTATTGGTTCGAGCCTACACTTGATTTATTTATCATAGTTTATGTTATTAAGGTTGGACAATCTTTGACATAAAGAAAATTATGTTTTTTGAAGAGGTAAGGAAACACTTATTGGAAAAAATTTCACTCCCCATATGAAATTTATTTTTGGATCAATATTTATTAAAACAAGGTAAACAGTTCCTTTAGAGGACATGCACCTAAGGAATGGCATGTGAAAATAAGGAGGATCGTAGAAATATGTGACCACTCAAAATATATGGTCTAAATGGTTGGGACATGTAAAAAAATATGTAGGGGAAAGTAAAATAAGTATCACAATAAAACTAAGTTAATTAAGTAAGAAGGAGATATTAATAATAAGATAAGTTAAAATAATTAAAATAAAATGGTGAATGAAGAGATAAGGAAACAAATAGAGGATGATAAAATTCAAATATAAAGTTGGAAAGATATGAAAAATAAAGAAATAGAAGAAAGAATGTTATGAATAAATAAGATAGTAGATGAAAATAGTTTAGCCTCAACCAATGGAATCTTTGATATTAAAAATATAGATATTATCCCTCTACCTTAGACAAATGAATTATTATTAACATTGCCGAAACTTATAGATGAAGCTAGTGGGAGAAGTAGAATAGAATAAATATTATAGAATATACCACATAAAGTCATGATTGACATGCATTAGTGGTTATCAAGTTTATTTAAAATATCAAGAACACACAAAATATTAAAAACCTTTGGTGAAGGAGACCACAAGATAGAGATTAATTTGGCATATTATGGATGAGTCCTAAAAAGTTATAGAAGAATAGTCAAGGAGAACTATACTAATATATTATATGTTATTTATATAGTGGAACCACGGGAATAAATTATAATAATTTAGGTGAGTTAAAAATGAAGTAGTTAGGATGAGATTTATACAAATAATATAGAGGATAACATAGATGTTGGAAGAGATATTAACTTTTAGGAGAAAGATGATTTAGAAATAAGCATTAGTAGTCCTACTAGAGATATATAGGATAGAGATAAGGAGGAAGACAAACTAATAAAAGACATATTATTTAATGAAAACACTTAAGAGGAAAAAAAGTTAGAGATAAAATATAGTGAGTAAGAAAATCAAATTGAGACACCGTTGTTGATGTGGGTTTTATGCACACCAAAAAGGCCTTTATGAGGTAGCCTTTAACATTTTAGGATCATTCAAAGGTTTAATTCCAAGGCATAATTTGTAAAGTATTCAATCTTATAAAAAACTATTGGTGGAATAAAAATTAGTGATATAGATTATTTACCACATATGGGCTGGATATGTATGAACCCAAATCTACTTGGAGTGGGTGAAAAGATGATGGTTTAACCTAAGATGGGCAGGACTCTCAAAGAAACTCAAAAAGAGGGAAATGAATTGTAGAAAAGAGGTATGTGGACAACACAATATGAAAAAATCTTCAATATCAACACTTGAACTTGAAAAAATATTCAATATCAAAAGACAAACATATATTTTAATATTTTATAGGAATCCAACACTCAAGCACATTTAGGATTCGAAGGGAAATAAAAAATAGTGAACATAAACTTTAAAAATTAAAGGTGCCAATTTTTCATATTAATATTTCACATATATAAGGGTGGATTATAATTATCATGAAAAATGCATTTAAATAATCTATAACTCAAAGTGAATAATTATATTTAAAAGAGATAAATCATGCACAATCAAATAACTAAGATACTAGAATGACAACATGTCTCATATAGTCCACAAATTTGGAGAAGAATCAATATTTGCACATCAAAATAAAATTAATATAACCTTTTAAAATTTCATATTAATTTTAATAGAAAAAACTATCCTCCCTTTGGGACTAAGATTTTATAAGTATATATAGTATTAGGGTGGGGAAGGCCTCATTTCTCAAGCACTATCTAAATTTACACATCTAAAAATAGAACAGTGTGTCCAAAATTATGTAAGTCATGCACGTATAATAATTTTTTAAAAAGCATACGTGTTAATTAAATAAGTTAGGACTAAAATTAAAATATACGTGTGAATTAAATAAGTTAGGACTAAAGTTACAACTTGATTATAACATGTAGATATAGTGTTAGTTTTATCACGATGCTAATATGGCACTGTTGGTTGAAGAAAATTAGTGGACTAACTAATGTTATTGCTAAAGTAACTATCAGGGATCCCTAGGGGATCAAAATTGGTCTCTTTTGGGTTTGAAATATTAGAAATCCTAATAACTAGTCCCCTATGTTGACATGGTAACACTAATAGTTAGTTGTATGCTTGTAATCAAATTTGAATTAGCTTCTTTAGCCTTGACCTCTTCAAACAATGCATGTGTTGCATCAAGTTATTTATTCATGACATTCAAATTGAGTATATATGTTTTGACTATTTTTATGGCCGCAACCAACCTTTTTTTTGGCCTCTAGGCTCTTGAATTCTACCCCTAGAGCTTCAACTCTTTCCAACTTGTCTTTGGAAAAATTAACCAATTACAAAACCTCTTCATTGTTTATATATATTGTACCATAAACTTATTAATTAAATTTGTTTATATCTACCTGAAGGAGGTTCTAAAAAATTATCTTATTAACAAGCTCACCTATAGGAGTCATCATGTTAGTAACCCTCATATCTCCTAAAATTTCAAATTGCTCACTTTTATGATTAGAAAAAGGTTTCAACAATGTCTTCATTTCATTATACTAATTGAGTGAATCATCCCTTCTCACAATTATGTTATATAGGCATCACGATGTATCCATATTGGTCATCAGGTTCAATTAATTGATTTTACTATCCCTAGAACATTGAACTAGAAAATTCAAGCTCTTCAATAATTCCTTAATCTATTTCCAAAACATAGTGAATTTTTCTCTATTTGCATAACTTCATTCTTTGAAAGTCCTAATATTATTCAAAATGTTGTATAGATTGGTGCCTACATTCTACACATCATTAATTATTTCTCAAATAACCCATAGAGTCTATCTCTACTATAACATTTTGAATGCATGGCTATTGATCTCATACATTTCCTTCATGGCCTCACCCAAAATATCCACAAAATAAAATAAGTCTTTAGTATACACAGAAGGATCATTAGGGTTCTTCTTGGGTTAATTTGATAAATTGGACATAAATTTCTTACTCTTTGGATGGTTCCATTCTTCTTGTCAAATTAGGTGGGGATCGTGGGTAACTCAATAACAGCCAAATTATGCCAGTCATATCTTACATCATGCATTCTTTTACCCATTGGGGAATAATAATATCCCTTTTTTCATCATCTTGACTTGGGCCTTTAGATATAGAAGGTGGATAAGTCATAAGAAAGAGTGTTATTATTGGGGGTGACAAGGATGCACTGATTTGAATGGGGAACTAGAGAATTGGATTAATAACTCTCTCCTATGGTGATCATTTGCTTATCATGGTGACTTCATCCACATATTTAGTTAATCTAAGGTTCTTTTTCATAGTCATAGTAGCTGATGGCATGGGTGATGATTAGGGAATTGGTAGATATAATTAATATGACTATTTCTTACGAATTAGTGGCATTTGAGGATTGAAAATAAAAATAAAAACCAAATTATCAAAGTGGTATCCCTTCTTAGGAGTCTTTATTATCTTAGGAGAAGAAAGAATAGATAAATAAATAGAAGACCTAGACAAAAAACTTTTAAGAATTGATGGAGGTATAATCATAATTAAAATTTATATACTAATAATAGATTAAAAATTAGAATAAAACAAATCATTGATGCTTTGGCTTTATTCACCTTTGAGTATTTATTGATCCAATGTGTTAGTTAGGGTTTATTTCACCTATTTCCATTGAGACTCATCTTTTTTTATTTCTCCAATTCACCCTCTTATTCATTTGGAAGTGACTCTTCACTCATTCCTAGTTTTAATCCCTTTATTGCTTTCAAATTATCTTCTTTTTCATCATTTGGGTACTCAACTAAAGATATTACTAGCTCATGATCTTCAGGATTTCATAACTCAATTAATGTAGCTATGTAAATACTAGAATAAGTAGGCAATAAAATGTATAATAAAATGGAATGATAAAAACAAGTTAAAAAAACCATGTATTTAGAACAAATAAAAAGTGGAAGACAACTTTCATTTTATTTATTATGAAAATAGATGGCCACAAGGCATGGAAGACATTATTGGATCTTGGTGTACTTACAAATGTATTATTACATATCACATGGGAGCAACTTTTTGCCAACCCAATTTTCCCTTTAGCCTAGTGTTATCACTATCACCACTAAGTAAATGTTCCATTTATTTTATTGGAATTATTAAACTAGTGGCATTAAATGCAAATTCAATATTCATTATTACCATAACTAGATACTTGACAAGATGAGTAGAAAGAATGCTAAGAAAGGATTGTACAACTAATACTACAGTAAAGTTCCTTTAGGAAAGCATAATCACATGGTTTGGATGCCCATTAAGTATAATGAGTGATTAGCTTAAGCATTTCATTAACAATTAAATTTTTGAATTTCTCAAGCACTTTTTAATCTATCATAAGAGTACTGCTTACCACCCTAAAATAAATGACAATGTTGAGGTGTTTAACAAGGTACTAGAAAAGGTATTGATTTTTTTTGTAATATAAATATTTGGGATTGGTATACTAAGATATTAATAATCTTATGGACTGAACACACTACTTATAAAATATTTAATAATTCTATCCCTTTTTTTTAGTATATGAATTAGAAGAGGTACTAATAGTGGAGTATATACTACTAATTATGAGAATTTTAGTAACATTTAGAATGAATGAGAAGGGTTCCCTTCATGAGAGATTGATGGGATAGGAAAAAAATGGATGAGATAATATTTTTGGTAGCGTATAACCAAATTAAATAAAAAATATGCCAAAAATATTTGCATGATAGAAACATTAAGGATAAGGAGTTTCAAGTTGAATATAAATTCCTAATATATGATAGAAAATATAAAATTCCAGGAAAGTTAAAGATAATATGGATTGGACATTATATAGTTTAGGGATATATTATATTTAGGATAAGTAAAATGAAGATCACTTGAAGGCACACTCAGAAAAGGGTTTGTACTTAGATCCCAATTAAAACTTTACAACATATGGAACTATGATGAATAGTGGTGAAAAGTAGTAAAGGAACTTATTAAGTGATATTGTCTTTCTATCTAATAAATTTTATTGAGGTTACTAAGATATATTATGCCATATGTCTATGTACTAGGTCATTGATCATGTTACCTCCACATTAGATTGGCATTGTCCTTTTAGATGGGCAACTCAAGTGAGGATATTATGTTATCCTACACCAAATGTATAGGCACGTGGTTTTTGATCATGTTAAAACCCCCTAGTGGTAAAAATAGGAAGATTACAAGATATTAAGAAGTGCTGATGAGAATAAAAAAGTAAAAAAGGGGTATAAATAATTTTTAAAAAATGGAAAAATACAAAATCAATTTTTGAAAAATGGAAGAATATAAAAATAGTTTGAAAAAATAGATATGTAGACAAAAAAAAATTTGAATTTAAAAAAAAAAAAAAGTATCAAAAATTTAAAAACTCAAAGATATAAGTATCTATAAAAGAGTAAATAAGAATTGAAGCAATTTTAGAAACAAAAATAGATTATTAGTAAAGAAATAAGGATCATGAAAATACAATAAATTAGTTGAGTTTATTTATGTAGAATGATATATTACACAAGTTAATTTGAAAATTATAAATACAAACCAAATACCAATTGGTAGTTGATGTGAACTACAAACACATTTCATAAATTTGGAAAGGGTCACAATATCATAAGGATAATATCAAGATAAATGGAAAAAGTTGTGAATAAACATACAATTAAAAACTAAATAAAATGAAATACAAAAAATGGATTGAAATCATAAATGTCACTAAATATAAATCAAAATTACATGATTAATGGATATATGAGATGCATTGTAAAACAAAGGGTTTTTTAATTCAAAAAACTAAACAATATTTGAAGTAAATACACTCTAATGAAATCTCATGTGAAGCATTCAAGACACTATTTCAACCTAATTATTTCAAACACATAAAATCAAACAATGGAAATACCTCAAGTCATAATGGTAGAATATGTCAAGCAACCTAGATTAAAAAATCATTCAATAAACTTTAAAATTATAAATCCAAATGGTGTATTTTATAGATTTCCCTCTCTCGTAACTCACTTCAAAAATATCTATGCTACATTCAATCCACATGGTAGAAATTGAACATAGGGTTTTAGATCCTAAGAAAGAAATGATGATGAAACTAAATATGAAAACAAAATAATTCAAATATAAAAAATGATAATGGAGGAATTATGAATATGAAATTATATTTTTGGAGTTAATTTCATTTATTTAGACTAATGTATAATGCCTCAAAGTTACTCTTCAGTCAATCCTATGAAGGTATTTTATATCTAGACCAACCCTACAAAATTACACCTGATGTCATCTATGTTGTGATTGGACTAATACGTAAAGGTCATAGTATTCATATGTATGATGGGAAGAAATTTTTCACAAAAAGATTCCTAACCTTGATCATAAACATAATATTTAATCACCAAAATCTTTCCATTTAGAAAATTGAGGACTCTAAAGTGTAATTCACTACCTAGGTAGTTTCTTGGAAGGTATACTACAAAAGTAGGCAAGATTAAAAAACCATGAAAAGAATCCATATTGTATTTAATATATTTAATATGATTTTTCTAATGCACTCTATAAAAAATATCTAGATTACCCTTGCAAAATCAATAAGTGTACAAATGTTTTCTATTATGACATGCTTCTATTAGTTTTAGTTATGTATTTCATGTATATTATATTAGTTCATGAAGGATTATTTCAATGGGGATCAAATACCTCCATAGGAGCTCATATAAAATATGTGATATAAGGAATACCTATAGTACATGAGGTAGGACACTTTCTTACATGGGAGAAAGTCATTAGCAAATATGGTAGCCATTTATCCCACATATATAAATAAACAATAAAAATAATATTACATATAATTCAATTTTATAGTAGATACAAATAATTCCTACATAGAGTTTTTTTACTAATAAAACTTCACCACTTCCACCTCTCCACTATGAGGTTAGTGGTGAGAAGATTGAGATTGTCAAAATTGGATGTAGGATTTTACTATTGGGTCCTTAGCTATAATAGTTTTTATCTAAATTAGGCATTTATATGTAACTAATGTGAAAATAAATAACACCTAAACTAGGTCAACCAATACCATAAGAATCTACATACACATAAAAAATAAACCATAATGTGCATAAATCCTCACTTCTAAAAGGAAAAACTACATGAATTGAATTTTTTTGGAAAGAAGAGGAGACTACACCATTTGTAGTCAAGGGTTATATTACTAATGAGGAGTTATGAACTAAAGATATGGTATTAAATTATACCCCCTCATATTATTTGAGGGTAAATATATCAAAAATAAGGTAGTGGACCACCACAAAGTCAAAAAGAATAATTCAGATAGAAGAAGAGCACAGATGGTTTACTACATAATCATTTAAAATAAGTCAAACATTATTACATATGAATGGGTAAAAAATACAAAGAAGTCTTTAAATGTAGATAATACAAAAAGGAGTGATAAAACAAAAAGTATCCTAAAAAGGGGAGAAAATGAGACTCTAATATCATATTTAGAGACAAAATCATTAGATGAAGAGGAACAGGAGGAAACTCAGACAAGTGAAGAGTGGCAGGCCACCACAAAAGTGTCACATCATGCCTTACCTTAAGATAGATGTTTTTTATGTAATATTAACCTCATCCTCATGATTTTCCATTCAAATGTGTGTGAGAGTTATGGATATTCAATGTAGTCCTAACTATGATATATAAAAAGGTTAGTGTGATTGATATTCAACCATAGAAAATCCTTATCCACTTATGGTTTTCATTATGTTTACAACAAACATAGAGTCAATTTTGCATGGATGAACTCCATTATTGGTTATTGATGTGATTGGATAAATGTTTTTGGTGGTGGTTGGTAATAAATTTCATGTTTTATTCCTTAATATTGAATGACTTGAGGGTCGATAAATGGAAAGGTGGAGGTGACAAGCACATCTAGATCATAAAACCACTTTACATAGTTAGTGTTGTGGATATGTTCTCTTCTCTTCTTATAGTGGTTACTATCATGTATACTTCAATAATGCATGAAATATTAATTGATATTCCATATTGGGTATTTCACATTATGTGAAATATGTTACCTCCATTGTTCTTTCCAAGCATTGGAAGAGGTGTATTAAATAATTATGATAATCATGAATAAAATGCTTCTAGTTAACAAGAAAAACATTTATCCCTCATCTAGTAAAATTGGTAAGGAATCATTTTATGATTCACTAATGAATCTGAAAGTAATTATTACATAAGCTTAAATATTATTTTAGTGTTGATTCATTGCCTTCCATTTTTTGGAAATGATTATAATAAATATTGTAAAAATGTCTGTTGGCATAAAAGAGTATATGTTGTAACTTACCCTAGACTTGTTATAAAGTGTTGGTGTATAACATTATGTTTTTTAGACTTTGGTAATATATTGAGTTTTTAACTATTAAAGTGTGTGGTAACTAATATATTATGTATGCACTGGGTAGTTTATTATGATTTCATTGAAGTAAATTTAAAATTCCATAATCTAGGGTGAACCTTTTCAGTTAATTTAAAAGGAAGGGGACTTGGGAAAAATTGCGACTCCTATTAACTTAGGGGACATTTATTAATATGTATTCATTGATTTTCTCATTAGAGTTTATATTGATCATGAATTAATAATCTAAAATCAACGAGTAGGCCAAACATTCTAGTTGAAAGAATATTTATTGAGACCATCTATTATTTAATATATTTTTATAAAAGGTAAAAAAGGGGTTTTTCTAGTGTGCACTGGACATTCAAACAAAGTAGAGACCACTTAAACAAATAATTTTTAAATTTCCTTAAATCCTTATATGTGGCATGTTAGCTAATAAAAAACTATCTAATGGAATTTTAGAGTTACCTAAGGGACATTTATGATCCAACAAGGAAAAATAATTCCCTCACACTAAAAGGCAATCCTTGAAGTGCATCATTAATATTTTATTCATATAAGGGAGTCATAAATAAATAATTTAAGATGAGAAGTTAAGGAGATATGAAATGTAGTGAAGATGGGTGAACTATTTGAAATAGAATAGTTATGGGATGTTATACTTAGTTGAAATAAAACTATCTACTTCTGTGTTGAAATCTATGCTTAGATTATTATATTCAAAATGAAAATGTTTGTTTGATTTGTGGAAGGTGTTTTACGAGGAAGATAATTATCCATCATTCATACATGGGTCGCCTTCTTTCTTCTTACATACCGTGTAATTATATTTAAACAAAAACATTGTAAATTATAGGTTGGTAATGGTTGTCTGATTATGGTGTAGTGGTATTATTTTCATATGTAATTATTTTATTAGTTTTATATTTCAAGTAAAATATAATGTTTGGTTATATATAATAAATAATTACTTCTATTTCATATTTTTTTGGCTAGGTTAAAAAAAAGATCAATTATAAATTTATGTTTTTTTGCTTGGCTAAAATTTAGTGCCTACTTGGTTGGGCATTAATTGAAAGGTATCCCTATATTAATTGGACATTTATATATATTGTATTATATAATTTAAACCAAGTTTATTAAACTAAATTGGTACAAAATAAATATGTTCATTTATTTAATTAGTGAAACCATGTTTCCATGAGGCATTTGGTCTAATTGATCATGAGCTATGTGTGTGATCATACATTTACATATATGAATGCTAGGGATCTACGTGTGACAAAAAACCACTACCCATTGTGTCATGAAACACATTTTGTTTTATAATATTTTTTCACCCATTAGTAAACTTATGGTATTATGTTTCCAATTAGAAATTACTAAATAAAGAGTGCCTTCCCTAAGATTGGTATCAAATAATAATTAATGTAAATCACCAAATATATTAGGTTTTATTTATTTTATTCATGCTTTAAATCGAATCAATGTATTCATTTGTATTTTATTATGATATCAAATTTTAACTTGGTACAATGATTTGTTTTCTACTATAGCCAATTGAATTAGTGAATATTACTAAAATTATAAATTACAATGATGCGCTAACTGCCACACAATATTGAGATTTTGTGTGAGAAAGAAATTTAAATTAGTGTTTTAAAAAAGGGTTAATCTTATATATATATATATATATATATATATATATATATATATATATATAGTATTAATTTATACACCTTTTCATTTTAATAACAACTATGGAGCTTGGCCTTAAATATGTTAATGATAAACCCTAAATGACTTGATCATTGCCTATTATATACATATTTACAATCGTATGGTTCCATTATAAATCTCTAAAGAGGCAAATTTCATTAAAAAAACTAAATTACTGCCAAGAGGACACATGTTCACTTAGAGCCTTAAAATTAGAATTAGTTATGGTTTATTCGTAGTTGTAAAAATCTTAGTGGCATAAAAGATATGATGATTAATATTATTATAATATTTTATGAATGGATTATTACGCATGGGTATTTTCAAAGATATTTAAAATCATTATGAATTCTAATAAAATTAAAATGGCTAGTATTATATTTATTTATTATTGGTTGACCACCATGGACAAGGAGAATGGGATAAAGTGATAACCTAGCTATTATGGATTATTGAATTGGAAAGTAATGAAAATTATATTGTTTTAAGCCACAAAGATCTATGTTTTTAGTAAAACATCACATTCATAAAAATAATAATCTGAAAGGAATTTGATAATATTGGATTACACATAGATATACAAAATAAAAGAGTATCAATATGATATATTATATCTCCAAAGATTTTCAAATATAATGAATGTGCCCTACATATATAGGTAAGGAGGATAAATTATAACTAAGAGATAAAGTTAAGAGATCAAACATATGAGTAAGAGATTAATATCCCTAAAGGATAGAAATAACTAGAAAATATCCCCATAATATCTAAGCAAAACATATGTAATATCTCATAATATAAATTAAATATACACACATAAGTGGGTGGGAATAATTGATAAAATAAAAAATAGAGAACCTAGGTGAACATGAGCTAAGGTAAATAACCTACTCTAACACCCCCTTCAAATGAAGATAGGGCCCAAAAAAAGTGGCATATAGATAGTATTTGTCCCAATAACAAGGCTCAAACCCAAATATAAAATAAATATCAAGGTGACTATGGATCAAATACACAAGACATAAAATTAACTACCTATATAATGTAACATCACAAGGAGTGGTGAAGGTGGAAGTAAGAGTAACCTTAAACTAGAAAGAAGTGGGACTTGGATTTCAATCATCTATGCCAAAATATTGAATCAGATCAAGGGTGTAATTTTGATAACTCAAATAAATCCTTGAATCTAATTAATAAATTTCAAAACTAATGTAAAAGTGTAAAAAAATGAGATTTATCATATCAAAATACATGAAAAGACTCTGATGAATAACCTAAATTTGAGAAGAAGAGCTTCTAATAAGAAGTAGATTATCAACATACAAAACTAGTATAATAATATCCTATCTAACATGATATAATATATATGCTAGGATCTAAGTGCTAGAAAAATAAATCAAGTATGTATAATAAAATAATCCATGTTATCATACTAGGGTTGAAGAGTTTTTTTGAGAAAGTATAGAAACCTTTATACTTCACAAACAAGATAAGAATAATGAACAAACCCAATAATTTTATCCATCTAGAATTCTTCTCATATTTTTTAATGTAATAGGGCATTTTTTACATCCATCTGGTACACTGATCAACCATGTGATGAAATAATATAAATTATAAGACACATAGAATTTATCTTGGAAATAAGGTCCAAAGTATTAGATTAATCAAAACTTTTGACTTATGAGAAACCTTTTTGTATAAGACTTACCTTATATTTGTTGATGGATGCATCAAATTCATATTTGTTGCAGTATATCCACTTTCATATAGCTAAATTTATTCCCTTAGGTAGAGAGACCAAATCCAAACTATGATTCTTCATCAAATAATAATACTCATCTATCATCACATTATCCCACTCCTATATCCTATGAGCCTATAGAAAACATTGTGGAACCCTAGAAAATACCTTACACAAATGTATAGAAAATTTATAATGTACATGATAATGTATATTTGGTGAAAGATCATGTATGAAAGGTGTTACCTTATAAAATTTAGTATGAGACCACTTAGGCATAGTGGAAATAGAATTCACATTTGATTATGCATCCATAACCTCCTCAATGGACTCTTAAACTAGATATTCAAGGAAGGAATCCTCAAGATGAAGTGAATAATCATCAACGAATGGGAGAAAATAAGAATAATAAGATATAGAAGAAGATGAATAATCATGAGAAGATGAACATTCATCAAACTAAATACACATTTGAAAAAACATCATGAGTAACAAGATCTAAAAGTTGATAAGATATCATGTCTTCATAATACCCTATAAAGATCAAGGATTTGCTCTCCCTATCCAATCTTTCATTTTCTTATTCTATAAAAAAGCAAAATCATGGATCCCAAATACTAAAAAATAAAGAGACATTATGCTTAGTTCTTGACCAAGCCTCTAGTAGAGTTAAATGATTAAGTGGTCTGTGTGGTGTGTGATTCTAAATTTAGTTTGCATAATTAACTATTTTTTCCCAATACACAAGAGGAAAATACTGAGAATGCATCATGTATTAATCCATATCCTTTAAATTCCAATTATTCCCTTTTGTTAATCTATTCTATTGTACAATATAAGAAACAAAATATATATTAATAATGTCATGAGTTTCCAAAAAATCATAAAACTCTTTGTTAAAGTACTTACCCAATTATTAGTCTAAATCTTATTTATGTAACTATAATATTGATTGTTGAATAAATCCTTGAAGAATTTTAATTGAAAAAAAACTTCACTCTTGTATTTGAGAAAACAAACCTAAGTATGCCTCAAGAAATTATTAGTAAATTAAATTTCATTCATATCTCCACATAGAGGAGTAGAAAAAGCCATCAAGTTATTTTTTACAAGCTCAGGTGGTGAAAAAGATCTCTTAAACATACCCTTATGAAATGGATCTTGGTTTTGTTTCTCTAATGGATATCCATAAAAAACTCCATCAAGATAACAAACTCAAAGAACACCATCAACCATACCATGAGTGCTCAACTCCTCAAAATATCTATAGTTAATATATCCAAATATCTCATGTCAAAGCATACTCTTAAAATATGCATGATAAACCAAGCATGTCCCCATATAATAAGTATCATCAAAACCCTCTAAGTGATATAATTAGGAACTATGATTAATGGTACCATGTGAAAAAAGTGAATGAGGATCCAACAAGGTTTGAATCTCATCACCTTGTAGTTTGAAAGTCATTATCTTTTCATGATGAGATATAAACTTTTGATAAACAAAAAGTAAATTTGAAGTGATTTAAATAACATACAATGCATCATTATTATTTCCACCAACAAGTTGTATGTCATATTTTCCATTAAAATAAGTAAAGGAAGAATATCCAACCTAAATTTTAGACGTATAACTCAAACTAAGTTATTTTAAAAACTCTTTATAGTATCCAATACACAAGAGGTAAATCCAAAGAATACATCATGCAATTAGTCATCTCCTTTAAATTTAGGTTTTCAATTTTTTCTAAGCCATTATATTATGGATTATAAGGAACAAATTACTAGTGAACAATGCCATGAGTTTCCAAAAAATTAGAAAAGTCTTTGTTGAGTTACTCCCCGCATTATCATTGCAAATATTATTTATGTAATTATAGTATTGATTCTTAACCAAAGCCTTGAATACTTTCAAGTGAGAAAAAACTTCACTCTTGTAATCAAGAAAATAAATCCAATTGTGCCTCAAAATTTTATTAATAAATTTAATTGCATACATATCTATATGGAAAGGAGTAGAAAAAGACTTGAAGACATTATGTACAATATCAAGCGGTGAAGAACCTCTCTTACACATACTCTTATGAAATGGATCTTGGTTTTGTTTCTTTAAATCATATCTAGATCAAACTTTGTTGAGATAATAAAATCTAAGAACACTATCAACCATAACATGAGTTATCAACTACTTGAAATATCTATAATTAATATGTCCATATCTCTCATGTTAAAACTTATTATTAAAATTTGCATGAGAAAATAGGTATGTCCCCATGGAATAAATGTCATAAAAACCCTCAAAGTGATATATTCAAAAACTATGATCAATAGGACGTTATGAAACAAATTAATGAGATTCCAACAAGGTTTGAATTTCATCACCTTATGGTGTAATAGTAATTATCTTGCTCTAATCAAAATAATAAATTTGATAAATAGAAATAAAATTTGAAGTGATTTAAAGAACATATAATGCATCATTGATTTCGCCACCAACAAGTTGTATGTCATATTTTTCTTTAGAATAAATAAAGGAATAATATCCAACCTCAATTTTTGAAGTATAAATCAAACTAAGATATTTAAAAGACTCCTTAGAATAATTCATTTCATGAAAAGCACCAAAATCTATAACCCAACTATATATAACATGTAATTGAGGTTTCCTAACAACATTAAGTGATTTTCTATGCTCATTATAAGGATGTGGATTGGAGTTATAGATATTGTATTTTATAATCAAATCCTCTAAGACTTGCATTCTATTCAAATACATAATTTTTACATCACCAGTCCCCCCATAAAAGGAGCATGAAAGGTTATCCTAATTCTTAAATTTAGAAGACTCCTTGGGTTTATATTTATTATCTTTAGGTTTACTATAACTTTTATATAGATAAGGAGTGGCTTTGGGTTTACCTTAAAATTTTATCTTGCCCTTAGGATGATATTATAATAAGGTCTTTTAAAATATAAAAGACTCAGGGTTTGATAATCTGTATTCTTCTCTAGTAATAATTTCACAAAACAACTATAAATCAGTCATTCTGAATATGTAATCTAGCATATATGCTAGAGAAAAAGGTAGAAATAAATATTTGGTATGGAACTTTTAACTTGTACAAAAATAGATAGACATGCTCTTAATCTTTCTTATCTCTTCCACTCCCCTTCAATTATTTCAACAAATTTTTGAACTTTACAAGATAGTCAACAATGGATGAAAAAAATTTAAAATTGAGAGAAGTGATCTCTAATTCAATACGCATTGATATCATGTGATCAACCTTACTGGATAAACCCTTAAATTTTTCCCATATTTTAAAAAGGTACTCACATCCTTCTAGATGAAATTAAATACTATCACTTAAATAATTTATTATCAAACCAATACACTCATTCAATTTTTAATGGTCTTGAAATTTCCCATAATATATAGTGAAAATGGTTATGTTTTAGTTATTAAGACTCATAATCCTTTACATTTAATGATGTTTTACATATTAGTCACCACGTGTGGTAATTATGTGTCGTTAATGGCTCACACTAATCCAATGTAGAATAAGAAGACATTCTAATAAATCACCAAAGAGAAACAAAAGGTAAAAAGGGTGTAAAAATTAGCACTGAGATAACCCCCCAAAATATTACATATTGAGCCTTCCAAAAAAAATCACTTTATATTTTAGTGAATTTAAAAAAATAAATGACATGAATAGATTAGGTATAGCAACATACACTTTTTAAAAAAAAAAAAACACTCAATTTTGAATTATTGATCAAAAGATATTATTTTTACATTGTTTCCTATCATGAATGGGTCATAAATAACAATTATACCAAAAAAAATTAATTACTTAAAAAAATAATTCTTTGAGAGATTAAAAGCAAATTTAAGGGCTAAAAGTTAAGTCTCCATTAGTAGGAATCAAATATTAAGCTCCCTTCATGTCATCACATAATATGATCAAAGGGATATCATTTAGGATGATTAATTCCCATTTTGATTTCTTTGATTGATGTGTGAGTGACATCACCTACAAAAAGAGAGGGAAACTTGAGATGATTATCACTCCTATCTATTGGTCTAAAATTGACACTTTCCTACACATTAGCCTATTTCACCTATTGTTGTATTGAATTTGACACTCACCTTATCATAATAACTATGTTATGTGTGGATATATAAAATAAATATGCTCATGATGTACAGAAACACATTTGCAATGTAAAAAATACACAAAAATTATAGGATGACACAAAATATAGAACACCACACAAAACCACACAACAATCAATAAATTTTTTCCTTCTTCCTAAACCTTCATTAAAAATGTTGTAAAAAAAACTTGCAATAAAAAATGTAGATCACTTATAGTGGGAAATTGAAACAAATAAAAAACTAGATTTGTGGAAAAAATTACCCTAGCAAAAATTCACAAATGCATGATTACAACACCTTAATATTTAATACCATAATAAGAACAAAAATTAGACTATTCCAAAGCACAAAGATCTATGGTGTTAGTATAACATCACATTCATAAAAATAACAATCATAACATAATTTAACAACATAGACTTATAGATAGCTATGAAAAATTAAAGAATGACAATATAATTTATTACATCCCCAAGGCCTATCAAATACAGTGAATGTGTCTTACATATATAGGCAAAGAAGATCAATCCTAACTAAGTGATAAGTTAATTGATCAATCAAAACTAACAGATCAAGCTAAGTGATCAGTCATAACTAAGACATCAAACCAAGGACTAAGAGATAACTATCCATATAAGATAGAAACAATTAGAAAATATCCTCATAATATATAAGAAATAAATATGTAATATCTCATATCTAAAATAAGATAAATGAAATATCCACAGATAAGTGGGTTGAAATAACTAAATAAAAGAAAAAATAAAGCATGAAGTTGATCATGAGATAATGTAAGTGACCTAATTTAACATGAATACATTGTAAAATTATTTAAGGAATGTGGTTTATACCCAATGCATGATATTTTCTTGACATACATGAGTGTGTCTTTATAATATGATATATTGTTGAATCTACACAAGATTAAATTATTATTTTTTATTAACATCTTATAATT
>JARHVA010003773.1:747500-777500 GCA_037957365.1 Torreya grandis
CAAAGGTTACATATAGAAAAATGAACTAGTCAAAGAGCAGATGAAATAAAAGATATTGTAGAACTAGTTACCCAAAAAACTAGATAATTGTTGGAAAGGGATAAAGAGGAAAAAGAGGATGTAAAAGATAAGAAGTTATAGAAGGAAATATAATAAAAAATGAGGATGGAAGAAGGGAATAAGAATAATATAGATGAAGAATTAAACAAAGTTAATGAGGAGAAAAAAATAAAAGCATAAGAGAAAAGGAGAATAGAAGAAGAAAATAAAAATAACATAAAAGTTGAAGATGATAAAAAGAAAGAAGAGGGAAAATGATAAATATAGAGGAGGAGGAGAACAATAAATATGGGGAGAGAAAGAGAAAAGTAGATGCGGAGAGAAATAAATAGGAAGAAGAGATAAGAGAAATAGAGGAGGAGGAGAGAAAGGAAGATGAGGTAGAAAGGAAAAGGAAGGAAGAAATTCAAAAACATAATTTGAAGGAAAGGGGAATGTTAAAGCTTGATTAGTATCCCCTCAATAATATCTATAAAAATAATGGATATTATAGATATAGCATTACAAAATATTACAGGGGTTCTGGAAATAATTTAGGGTAACAAAACTATTCCTTTAGACCCATTGAAAAGGATAAAGTCTAAATTAGTAAATCATAAATAGATAACATCCACAAACATGGTTCTAGCATGCTTCTTTCAACTTATTGTATGAGGAAAAATTACATTCATCGTACAAAATTTAACCCCTATAGAGAAATAAATAGTTGGGGAAACTCTCATACAAAGTACTAGACTTGATTGGATGATATGGCATGTCAATCTGGGATAAGGCATCAAAAAATGTTTAACTACCTTCACCACTACAAAAACACAATATGACCTAGAAACCACTTGGCCCATAGAGAAAAACTAGAATAAACAATGAAAATTTCATTAACCATGAAAGGGATATAGTAGTTAAAATATTGATCAAGTTGTAGGTTAGACATGATTGTGAGGAATAACTATTGGGTTTCATGTTAGGGGGAAATAAAACAAAAAGGGGAGAATACAAGGCCTATGTGGGTAAACTAAACGTAATAATGGAAGATGGAACCACCTACTTTATCTATTCGATCAGATAGACCCAATGGACATAGGATAGATAAAAGTATTTGAAATAAATAAGAAAATAATTGATTATTACTTCCACTTGTTTTGGCACCCAGAACATTCCTTCGAAAGTAGAATATGTGAAAATGATAAGTCTCCATGCACAATACAAATAAAATTAGACACAAAGGATACTAATACATGCATACATGGATGACTATGACATTCTAATGAATAATCAAATATAAAATATGGATGTTCAACTTAAGGAACCTAAATCATATTTACAAATACTCTAAAAGTTTCCAACTTTCAAGCACATAATAATAACAACTAAGGAAAATACAATTATAGATGATAAAATTGTAGAGGCTATCACCATAATTATGCACTGTGATGTTTTGCTAATAAAATGGTGAATAAGTATGGAAAGCATCTACCAAAGGATAGAGAATAAACTTCATGAAATGAAGTTTTTTGTGAAGTAAAAGTTTCAGCTGAGATAGATTGATGCAGGAGCATCTACAAAAGTTTCAAATTCTAGTGTAAAAAATTCAAATTTTGGTTTTCCCTCCAAATTGTGAGATTTCAAAATTTCACCTTGAAAGTAAAATGTAATTATCAAAAAGTGAAAGTAAAAAGGTAAAAATTAATGGTTAGGCTGTTGAGTAAATTAGGGGGAAATGGTTGAAACTATTTTCAACCTTAGAATATTGTTAAAACTTAAAAACAACATTTGTTTGCCTTAAGCCCAATTTGGGCGTAGAAGTTGGAAGAAAATCCTTGAAAAGAAAACAAAGAAGAATTCATTAAATAGAGAGGATGAGAAAATAAGGAGGATGAGAGGGCTGTAGAAGGGAAGAAGAACAGAGAGGAAAGGTCCTCTCATGCAAGGAAAGAGAATGGAATGAAGAAGAGAGAGGAGAATTAGTGAGGGAGGACCTCACTCAAGAAATGGTAAAGGAAAGAGAAGGAGCAAGTAAGAGAATGTGTGAAGAAGAAAATAGGGCTTTGGAAGCCATGGAATATGAAGATTGAATCTGGTATTAAATTGTAAGTCTTCTAGTTGATCAAAAAAAAAATGAATGTATTTATTTCATATATGGTTTCTTATGAATTTTGGTGACAGGCCTATATATATATGAGTATGTGAATGTTTATGATGGTTTTATATAGAACAAAGAAGAAAGACTAGTTATTTTTTATGTGGGAACAAGTTTAAATTATTATTATTGTGACCAAGAGGTCTTAAGTGCTTTGAATGTCATTAAAAGCCTAAACAAGCCTAAACATGGTATTCAGGCCTGTATACTACAGCCCACTGTCTAAGGGAAAACCCATGTGAAAATGTTTGCATAAGGTTCATTTTTGACATGAAGATAAGTCTATAATTCAAGTATAAATCTAAATGAAGAGTAAATAGGCTTAGAAACCCCTTTAATGTCCAAAAACTCCACAGTTGGAATTCAGGCCTGTAGGTGACAATATACAGTCAGTGATAAGACATTGAATGTTTTGCATAGTAGATTGATTGATAAAATCATCCCTTGATATGAGTATGAATGGGGAGGTAATTTAGATGTTTACATGTTTGAATATCACCTTGAAAGGCCTATTGATCATTGTGTTTAAGAAACAAATCATGAACCCTATTGGCTGTCATAAAAAAAATACAGTCCAAGACACTAAATTGTTAAGCAAAGGAAGGTACAGAGGGTTGATATGACTTGGATGATTATTGGAGAAGGTGTAGGGGGTTAAAATAGACCCTATAAAAGTGATTATAGCCCTTGAAACTGTCTAAAACACACCCAGAAAAAATAATTAGCTTGCAGCCTGTGACTGTCATGGGAAAATTTTGAATTAGGTTCAAACCCTTAAAATGAGTTTTAATACTTAAAAACTCTTGAAACTTTGTAATCTGAACCTTGATGATGTTATAAAAATTTTGGAAGTGGTTTCAAGGTGATACAGTATGGATAAGTATGGAAAAAGTCAACTGTCAAGTGAGACCTAGGTGCATGTGAAGGGAAGAGTGTAGGCCAATAGAGGAAAAGTGGATTTATCCAAATAAGTTCCCAAAAAAATGATTGATTCACTTGTAAGAAGATAATGGGTATCTGTAATGGTGCTTTTTTTAATTAAAAAGTCCGTACATCACTCTGGACAAGACGTTTTGCATAAAAGGAGGGATAATTGGAACAGGGTCTAAAGAAGAAAGTACAAATTTGTACAAAGAAACCTTAGGATATTTTTTAGTATGTTATAAAAAAGCTTAATGGGTATCCATAAATAGTTTTACTTTCATTATTGAGCTAACCTATAAAACGTTATGGCCAATAAACAGGGAAAATAGGGCTACAAGGAATGCTTGAACTAAATAGGCCTGTATATGAAGTTAGCTCACAGTTGAGGGTTACAGAGTTGTGTAAGATTGGTTTCATCATTTGGTATCAGAGATTGAAGCTCTTGGGAATTGGAAATTTGTTGATGGCTATGATTGCTAATGAGTTGTTACAGGATTTGGTAAGAGGATCAACAGGACAAGTGCTAGAAGACCCTGGGGAGAAAAGGTATGAATAATTGTGCTATTTGATTTGAGTTATTGTGTTAAGAAGCAATCAAGTGAAGAAGTTGCAGGTGAAGAGAAAGGCAGCCAAGCCATTGAGGCTTAAGAAGAGAAGAAGCCAAAGAAGGCTTAGTGAAGATCCAAGAAGAAGCTTGGATAGTTTAACACAAGACTAAGGTGAAATAGACTTAGGTGAGGTAAAGGATGAAGTTTGCAGAATTGAGAAGCTCTAGAAGAAGATCAAGTGAATGCTCAAGAAGAAGATCCAAAGCAAGGTAAGCTTGGATTTATGATTTGTATTTGATGAAGTGTTGTATAAGAGTTGCTGCAGGATTGAGAGAAGGATCAAAAGACTAGGATGCAAAAGGCCTAGGTGAGATCAAGGAGATTGTCAAAAGACCAGTCAAGGAAAAGGCTTGGGTGAGACAAGGGATCAAGAGACCAAAGTGGAAAAGACTTGGGTGAAGATCTCAGAGATGGAAGTGTTGTTGAAGGCACTACAGAACAACAAGGTACAAGAGGGCACCAAGAAGAAAGCAAGCATCAAAGGTATGAACAATTTTTTAATTGATAAAGAGATTGCTAATTTGAAGAGAGAGTTAGCCAAGGTTAAAGATGAGTATGAGTCTTGGATGCAGTTGAATAGGCAAGCATGGGTATGGCCAATGAGGAGGAGGTTGAAGTGGCCAATAGATCTCCTAATGAAGAGGAGAAGGCAAAAGAAGATTGCCATGAAGAGAGAAGCCCATAGAGGCAAGAGTATGAGAAGGTTGCCAAGTGAGCAGCAAGAGGAAGAAGTTGAGAAGAAGGTTCTCATTGAGGAGAACAAGAGTAAAGAAGAGAGAAAAGATGAAGTGCCAAGAAGAGTCCTTGAAAAGATGAGAATGTCCATTAAGAGGATACTCATGGAGACATTATGGTCTCTTGTTTTTGTATTTAATGTTTTTTTTGAATGGGTAAGTGCAGGTATGAGCAGCCTATTGAAGGTCAAGAGAAGGGCCTTGGAGAGTGAAGAGATTGGTGCAGGAGAAGACACCAAGTGCACAAGTGAATGTGCAGGAAAGAGAAGTGAGTTTGCTGTTGAAAAGGGAGATGAAGATGATTTCCATTATGCCATGGAGTACCTTGAAGAAGCAAATGGAAAACTATGCACAAAAGAGGATAGTGCAATCAAAGAAGCCACACAAATGAAGGAAACCATGAAGCATCACATCAAGGAGGTAAATGTGAATTATAGTATTGATTTTTCTCATCCACTTAATTATGGAACAGCTGTTGAACAGGTTGCAAAATTCCACAAGGAAGTAGTGGAAGTCCATCATCTTGCAAATGAAGAAGAGGGTATAGAATATTATGGTGACTTGGAAAACATTCCAATAGAACAAAGGAAGGAAACACACCTAAGGAAAGTGAATGCAAGCAAGGAAACTATGAGGAAGAGTATGGCTAAACATCAAGCCATTGAAAAGGTAAAAATAAGTTCAAATTCAGATTTTTCAAATGCATATAAGAGTAAGACTACTGCTGTACAGATGGAGATGAAGAAGATTAATAACAAGCCTTCAAATCCAGCAATAGAACATGGCTATGTGATACCAAAATGGCTTAAGGGGTCAGCAAATGTAACGAAAGACACAAAGTTCAATCAAGATGATGACTCAAGCAAGAAGCAAATACAAAGCATGAAGAAAGAGGTAGAATGCAAAGTGAGCAAGACCAGCTATCAAGCAAGACAACATGAAGATGTCAAGGAGCAGAAATTGGTTGGTAAATTGAACAAGTGTCATCCTAAAGCTATGAAGAAGGTATGGATGGCTAAAGGTGAGAAAGAAAACTTCTCACAGAATAATGAGGTGGAGCATGACGATACAAATATAAAAGGTAAGTCAATTGCTTACAATGAATGGGATAATGAGTTGTTTGAAGCATTTAATGATATGTTTATGGAAAATGAGGAATGGAAAGTAGCTATGAAGACTAATATGCAGCAAGGAGAGAGTTCCAAATGGATGGATGATGAGGAAAGGGGAGAGTATGCAGCAAAGCAAACAAGATGGCTTCAAGAAAAGATTGAAGAAAGCAAGGAGAGACAAGGTAAGGGTGTTTCAATTGTATTTGATGAGTATATTGATGAAGAAGTTGATTTATGTGAAGACAAGCTAAGAAAATAAGAGATAAGAGGTAAGGGGCAAGTAAGCCTTGTGAGTGATCAGCCCAAGTTTGATGAAGAGAATAGTGAGATAGATGAGATCTTACTAAAGGAAGAGTTGAAGATGTTGGAGCAGCTGTTTGATTATTCAAGAGAGATGAAGGAAGGTACAAGCCATGGTGAAGACACCATTGGGAAGAGTAGAACAAGACAAGAGCAAAGAAAAGAGACAAGGACAGTTTTAGTCAAAGAACAAGAACATAGAGACAGCCAAGAGGCTTCATGGCCTAAAGATTTTGATTCTAAGGTGGCTTTGAATGTTTTGTATGCAGGTATGAAGGTTGTTGAAGTGAAGGACATACATGAGTCATTGGAGAAGCTCATGAACCAAGAAGAACAACAAGAAGATCTAGAAGACATGTATGAATATGAAGAAGGATGGAAGTGGGAGATGGCAGCTGAGAAAGAGATGAGGAGAAGAACATACCAGAAGAGGAAGAACAGCAAGATGAAATACAAAGACTATTCCAAACAAACACAAGAATTGGTATTGACAACAAGACCGTGGGATCCAAGTATACAAGTGAAGACTAAAGTGAGGAGGAAGCATGACATTTGAACTAAGGTTCAAATCTTTTCTAGAGGGAGAGTATGATGCAGGAGCATCTACAAAAGTTTCAAATTCTAGTGTAAAAAATTCAAATTTTGGTTTTCCCTCCAAATTGTGAGATTTCAAAATTTCACCTTGAAAGTAAAATGTAATTATCAAAAAGTGAAAGTAAAAAGGTAAAGAGTAATGGTTAGGCTATTGAGTAAATTAGGGGGAAATGGTTGAAACTATTTTCAACCTTAGAATATTGTTAAAACTTAAAAACAACATTTGTTTGCCTTAAGCCCAATTTGGGCGTAGAAGTTGGAAGAAAATCCTTGAAAAGAAAACAAAGAAGAATTCATTAAATAGAGAGGATGAGAAAATAAGGAGGATGAGAGGGCTGTAGAAGGGAAGAAGAACAGAGAGGAAAGGTCCTCTCATGCAAGAAAAGAGAATGGAATGAAGAAGAGAGAGGAGAATTAGTGAGGGAGGACCTCACTCAAGAAATGGTAAAGGAAAGAGAAGGAGCAAGTAAGAGAATGTGTGAAGAAGCAAATAGGGCTTTGGAAGCCATGGAATATGAAGATTGAATCTGGTATTAAATTTTAAGTCTTCTAGTTGATCAAAAAAAAAAATGAATGTATTGATTTCATATATGGTTTCTTATGAATTTTGGTGACAGGCCTATATATATATATATGAGTATGTGAATGTTTATGATGGTTTTATATAGAACAAAGAAGAAAGACTGGTTATTTTGTATGTGGGAACAAGTTGAAACTATTATTATTGTGACCAAGAGGTCTTAAGTGCTTTGAATGTCATTAAAAGCCTAAACAAGCCTAAACATGGTATTCAGGCCTGTATACTACAGCCCACTATCTAAGGGAAAACCCATGTGAAAATGTTTGCATAAGGTTCATTTTTGACATGAAGATAAGTCTATAATTCAAGTATAAATATAAATGAAGAGTAAATAGGCTTAGAAACCCCTTTAATGTCCAAAAACTCCACAGTTGGAATTCAGGCCTGTAGGTGGCAATATACAGTTAGTGATAAGACATTGAATGTTTTGCATAGTAGATTGATTGATAAACTCATCCCTTGATATGAGTATGAATGGGGAGGTAATTTATATGTTTACATGTTTGAATATCACCTTGAAATGCCTATTGATCATTGTGTTTAAGAAACAAATCATGAACCCTGTTGGCTGTCATAAAAAAAATACAGTCCAAGACACTAAATTGTTAAGCAAAGGAAGGTACAGAGGGTTGATATGACTTGGATGATTATTGGAGAAGGTGTAGGGGGTTAAAAAAGACCCTATAAAAGTGATTAGAGCCCTTGAAACTGTCTAAAACACACCCAGAAAAAATAATTAGCTCGCAGCCTGTGACTGTCATGGGAAAATTCTGAATTAGGTTCAAACCCTTAAAATGAGTTTTAATGCTTAAAAACTCTTGAAACTTTGTAATCTGAACCTTGATGATGTTATAAAAATGTTGGAAGTGGTTTCAAGGTGATATAGTACGGATAAGTATGGAAAAAGTCAACTGTCAAGTGAGACCTAGGTGCATGTGAAGGGAAGAGTGTAGGCCAATAGAGGAAAAGTGGATTTCTCCATATAAGTTCCAAAAAAAATGAGTGATTAACCTGTAAGAAGATAATGGGTATCTGGAATGGTGCTTTGTTTGATTAAAAAGTCTGTACATCACTCTGAACAAGACGTTTTGCACAAAAGGAGGGCTAATTGGAACAGGGTCTAAAGAAGAAAGTACAAATCCGTACAAAGAAACCTCAGGATATTTTTCAATATGTTATAGAAAAGCTTAATGGGTATCCATAAATGGTTTTACTTTCATTATTGAGCTAACCTATAAAAAGTTATGGCCAATAAACAGGGAAAATAGGGCTACAAGGAATGTTTGAACTAAATAGGTCTGTATATGAAGTTAGCTCACAGTTGAGGGTTACAGAGTTGTGTAAGATTGGTTTCATCATAGATGCATTGTGTTTTGCCCCTATTAGCATATTTAGATTTGTCTCAAGGATGAGAAACAATTATAAGAATCAGGTAAATATTGATAGGTTTCTTTATCAATCAAAATACAAAACCATAGTTACTTCAAACTCTTTACCTTTTTTTTAGTAGCAGAAAACATCTCGAGATGATGAAACAGAGGCTTCTACTGACTGGGCTATAAAGTAAGAAATTAAGTATTATGGTTAGAAAAGATGACTTGATTTAAGAAAAATAATGTCTCACACAGACATGACAATTGAATTTTAAGGTATATAATCAATATTTATATCGTGACATTATAATAGAGTAGAAATAATATATAGAAGAGTTGAAATGTAATAGTGAAGAGTAGTAAAAAGTTACAAAGAAAAATAACATTTGTAATAACTTACAACTATATATTATAAAGAGATTTTAAAACTTTACATTCGACGATTATTATATTAATATTTAAAAAAAAAAAAAAAAAAAAATTAAAATTACAATATATTGTTAATGAGCACACCTACTTATATTTTATCAATACATAATAATTTATAACAAATACTAAGCTCTACATCACAATAGTCTTAACTAAGTTAACTTAAATAGCATAAACCATTTGTATGTCAGCATGTATTTTACAAGTATATTCCAAAAATCTTCTAACTCTTATATCTAATAATTTTATTTTTTATTTTTTATATCATTTAAATTTTATATATAATAATTAATAAAATTCTAAAAACATTTACTATTAAAACTTATCAACATAATTATGATTAATCGAAAAATAACAACATAATAACAATAAAACCACTGGTTGGAATTTACGGCCGGTACTCCCGGCGGAGGAAAAACGAGTCTGTTCTAAAAACATTTCAACAGATGCCTTCCTCGAAAGATTTGTTATATTTCTTTTATAATTTTAAAAGATACGTATCTTTAAAACAAAAGTTGTCATCAATATTCTTTCGAATTCGACTCATATTTGGCTGTTTATTCCCCATGATTGTTTCATTATCTTTGGCACGGCCTGCAAAAACCCCAACATATGCTTTGTACGATTGCGGAAATTTCGAGTCGTTACTCCATCAGAAACACATAGTGATAGTCTCTCATTTTGTGTTGTGAACATTAAATATAAAGAAAAATTTCAATTCAATTCATCAGAAATACATAGTGATAGTCTCTCATTTTGTGTTGTGAACATTATTGTGTTTGAAATGGAGAAAATGGGGTTAGGAAGAAAAAGATTGAAGGGGAGGCTAGATTCATACAGAACGATGAACATGTGTGAAACTGATGTTGCAGCAAGGCGACACCAAACTGCCTAGAAATTGATAGAGAAAATTTTGAAACGGGCAGATCCACTAAAGACTAAACCAGGCATGAAGATAAGGTCGCGCCGATTTGGCATTAAAGTGGGAGGATTTGTGATTAGCAGATTCGTAGTTGTGAGATCGATGAGCCGGAGATTTATGGCTTGTGTTCGGTTAAGCATTTTCTCGAAGAAGAAGTTCGGCTATTCGTTTCTTCAATGCAAATGACGGAGTTTCTGGTAAATCGGTAGATTGATCTTTGTATTTTATTTGTTCTGCAGCGTTTTTCATATTAGTTGTTTATGTATTAAAATAATTTAAAACTACTCGAAGAATTCTATTTATGGTTTATAGTTTTTTCTGTAAAATTAATGAGCGTTGTTAAAAACAAACAATTTCGCATTTATGCAAGGCTGGAATCGCAGAATCCTTGTTCCCTTGGTGTAGAAGCAAGGAAACTTTTTTCTCTTTGTTTTATATTTTTATTAAGATTTCAGAACTTTAAAATGTTCTATTTCTTTGTTCCTTGACACTACGAGACATTCACATAGTTAAAATACTTAATATCACGTTTGTTTGTACGACATTAAATAATACATTTAAATATTTTCTAAACTTTTTTTTTAAGCCTTTAACTTCTAACATCCCTTTCAATATCACTTCGAACGATAATATTAAAACGTGTAAAATATTAGTTCACACTTCTATATTAGAACATTAACTTCAATAAAATGATGTTGCACTTCAATTTACTAATAAGTTTAAGAAGACAAAACCATATAAATTTGTGGTAAACTAAGGTACTAATTCACAAGCATTTATAGATCCAATATTAGAGACAGATTTCAACATGTATAAATTAAAGAATCACAAAAAGTTAATACTTAAATAATCGAACATGTTCACCAAAGCAGCCTAGTGTTAGGGTAAGGAAAGAATTTAAATTAACAAAAACTAGAATACTATTTGGATATGTTAATGACAATATCATCATGACATATATATGTATTTACAATATAAGTGTGAAGAAAATTTAAAAAATTAATTATTATTATGTTGTTTTAATGGATTTTCTATCTTCATTTTAATATTTTATATAAAATCACCGTTAATCATTATGTAGTTATTCTCGATCAAATTCTAATAAAATTGATTAATAGTCATTTATCATCACGCATCACCATCAATATAATTAGTTTCCTAATGAAATAAGAACAATTATATATTGTACATAATACTAATATCTAGTAGCAATTATATAATAATAATAAATGCACAATTTACAATATATTAATGTGTAATATATAAATAATATCATAAGGGTTTCCTACAAGAGAAACTATGGAACAACTTAGGTTTAAACACTTAGGATACACCATTTTATTAGTATTAACTAAAATTATAGCATTACCAAGAAACCAAAAACTAGTATTAAACTATACTTAAAGTCTTCTTCTACAACACAATACCACTAGGAATAATTATGCATCGACATATATATATATATATATATATATATATATATATATATATATATATATATATATATATATATATATATATGACAAAGAAAGATTAGAAGCAATGGTTTCTTTACAACTAATTAAAGATGGAGATTGAAGAAAGATAAATTCAATCAACCCAATGACTTGGATCGGGAGAAGAGATGGATCTCCTATCCCTAAAAACAAAAAATTTAGGTCATAACTAATGATGGGTTCAGAAGTAATAGACTAATAGCTCAAGAAGGATACCCATATATAGGATAAGAAAACCACTAACCTAGAAAAAAAGAAATGTATGGAAAATAAATGGAATATTCTATATAAATTTGGGAAATTTTTACAAAGATCTGAAAGGAAATCAAAAATATTTAAATTTAGGTTAGCAATACGATCTTAATAGTTAATGAGTTATCCCAAAATGCCCTAATTTATAATTTCATTTGGTTTTTTTTAAAATAAAAGAAGCATTAAAATGTGGGATTGGGTAGAATTAGAAATAATTTTTAGGGCCTAAAATTAGATTGCTTATGAAGTCTTCTTTCAATTTTCCTTTCAAACTAGTGAAGATAACGATAAAATTACTTTTTGAGGTCCCTAATTATTAAGAAATGTAGGTTTGTATATCATACCATGGGCATCATTTTTTACTCCCTTAAAATAGATTATTTTAGTGTTTTTAATGTGAGTTAGGTTATATAACTTCCCCCATAACTTTTGAATATAAGAACCTTGTAAATAATTCAAGATTATAGCAGAGACCCCAAGAATCAGGAAAGCTAATTAGGTTAAGGAACTCTTGATGCATGTGAGAATTTGTTTAAATTTAAATTTGGTGAAACCTCTCTTCCAAGAAATCTATCTTTACTCTTCTATTATAATTTGAAAACAAGAATTAGATTATTACTACCTATATTTCATGTCTTTTGAGTGTATAATGATAAGTCATGAGGTTTAATTTTTTCCCCAAACTAAGCTTTTCAAGACAAGGAACCATAAGAAAAGGATTTCAAGTAAAAGATAGTATTTTAGCAATGGAGGCACAAAGTGACATGTCCAAAAAAATAAAGAGGATTCTATTGGCATAATCATTGTAAATTTTTCTCCAAGTAGTCTATTAAAACATAAGATGTGGTGGCTACAAGGAATCTATGGAAGGTGAGAATGAGATCCAGAAAATGTCCTCCTTAGGAATTAAGGATCCTATTCAGAAAAAGGAAAATGTGATTAGTAATGATTTAGAATTTTCTTAAGACTAATAAAAATTATTTGCTGTAGAAGAAGTGGATAAAGGCTTTGATTAGGCTATTTAAATGATGTTGAAACTTCAAGACATTATGGATTTTTTGCTCCAAATATGGGTAATGACTCAGAAGAGGAGAAGAAAATAGATCCATTACTTCAATTAATTTTGAAGAAAGGGATAGGTGGCCAGAAAAAAGTTTGAAAAGTAAGAAGGTCCTAGAGTAAATAAGAACCCAACATGAAATCCCTAACCAAATTATCAAAGTGGAATCCCTTCTTAGGAGTCTTTATTAGCCTAGGAGAAGAAAGAGTAGATGAATCTATAAAAGAACTAGAAACAAAACTTCTTAGAATTACTCAAGATATATCTACAGTTTGAATTTTTATACTGATAATAGATGATAAAATGAAATAAACCAACTCATTAATGCTTTATTTTTGTTCACCTATGAGGATTTATCGATCCAATGTGTAATATAGGGTTTTTTCTAGCTATTATCTATCAAGAATCATGGATTTTGATTTTTCCAATTCAACTTTTTATTTTTTGGATGTGCCTCTTCACTCATTCCTTGTTTTGATCCCTTTAATTCTTCCACATATTCTTCATTATCATCATTTGGGTACTCAACTAAAGATATTACTACCTTGGGCTCTTCTTCCTTTGTTTATTCTACTTATTTTACATTATCTTCCTTCGTTCCCTCTTCTTTAAGGGACACTTCTAAAGTGTGATGACTAAGTCATGTCCTTTACTATAGTTTTTTTCCCTTAGAGGAAGTGGAGAGGTCATTGGGTTTCATCTAATAAGCGAAGATAGGGTGAGTAGAAGATGGATGAGCTAGTGAAACAAATGAAGGAACAATAATAGTGGAAGGCATCACTAGATGTGGTGGTGAAGGAATACTCAGTGTGACAATGGCAGTAAAAAGAAAGGTTATTAGAGTTGGTAGGTAAGGAGATCTTGAGGAGAGGTCTTCTCACTTATTGTTATCAAGGGTGGTGAACTTGCCAGAAGATACTTAGGAGAATCAAAAGCAGTTAGAATAGATATAAAATAATAATGAAGAAACTCAAGGAGATTAAATTAGGTAACTATTATAAGAGGTGATAGTGATGTCATTACAAAACTATTATTCCTCTATTTGCATGAATGAGGATTATCTTTCTCCATTGATGTAGTTGTGAATAGAATTATTCAAGTAGTTTATAAAGAAGGTAACTGAGGACATATGATTCCTTTTACAATTTCCCTCTTTATTTGAGGGTTGGATTCCCTCTAGCTACTTGATTATGATTCTTTCCTATCTACTTGGTTATGATTGGTATGAAATGGGGTTGATCATGTGATTGTGAATCCTATGACTAGATTAAAGGCCACTAGTGTCTCCATGTACTTTGTGCCTTTTATTCTATCACTATAGGATCATATTGAATGGTCTGATCCCAAATCATTGACATCAAATTATTATTCAACTTAGTTCATACATCTATGTGATTTAATGCATTTATAAAGACAACATCATGATCATATTATTGATGGCCATATGAGACATTCACCTTTATCTTCTCATTCATTTGTAGGAGGTATGCCCGTATATTTCTCCTAGGATCTCATTCCCTAAATGGTGTCACCTTCAAATTATTGTAGGTACTAGCCTTGACAACTTAGAAGAAATGTGACTTGATCACATATTGTATTTTTACAATGCTTAAAGGAGTTTTAAATTATTAGGTCAAGTGTTTTTAACCTAATTCTTCATAAATAATGTTATAAATTTGATTTTTTTAATTCTTTTGCTAGTTTGTCTGAAACATGGTGTGGCAGTAATAATGGTGATGTTTATGTGATCACTATCCTTATGATAGTGACATAAATGTAATACCAATAGTCTCCCATTTTGTTAAGGGTTCTCATTATGTTTCTAGATAACATGAACATCAATGTGTCATAAATTCCTTGAAATAATTGAAGATATACCTCATCACATATCCCTCATATTTTGTACTTATACCTATATATGGACATAAAATAATGATCTTCTTTGATCCTATTTTTAAAGAATTTGATTAAGGGTTTACATAGTTTCCCATGAGTTTTATAAATTGTGCATAATACTACATCTAGTAAATAGGACATTAAATATAAATTTTTATCAATTGTCTACTAGTTAGGATAAAATATTTTTGTCATTAGTCTAACACTATTGATTTCTCTTGGGGCTACCACTTTGTGAGATGTTAAGAGTATATCTATCAATAAGACCCACTCATCTTATAAATAATCAATGTTGATAAACCCTTATAATTTTTTTAGGAGAGACATAACTATCCTAATTATTGGTCTTAATTTGACAATATAGTTGGATGAAATCCTTCCCTTTGGGTTCATCCTCTAGCTCTTGATCAACCATTGCATTTAACTTTCCTTCAATAATATTTTTCTCGAGCTAGACATTGGTTGAGACTTGGTTATATTTGGTCTTAGGGACTATTAGTCTAATATACCTTTCAAATTCCCTACCATAAATATAATTTATTATGTTTTTACTTTTCTTAATGTACAATAAATCCCTATAACATGTTACATTGATAAATAATTTTAATAACAAGTCTATTTAGGCTATTACCTCTAGTTTTATTGATACTTAGTTGAGACCTTTTTATTTATTAGGTATTAAGTAGCTTAAATATTATTTATACTTTAAATATATTTGATGTTTCACCAAATATGTCATCATAAATCCCACTTCATCCCACAATGTTGAGTAGTGAAGGAATTTGAAGTCTAGGGAACTTTTCTCGAACACAATATTTGTATATTTACCCACTTGGTGAGTGAGACATGGAAGGAATTGTAAAATGAACCTAATTTTAATAGGAGGCCATTTTTTCAATTTAAATGTTATAATTCCTTTTGAAGATTGGTTGTTATGTTCTTCACTTTTTTATTGGGAAAACTAGGGATTTTGGGATGCATGAGATATTGAAAATGCAATGTTTGATAAAGAGAGTAACTTTGAAATGGATATCTTATGCATAGATTTTGGATTTATTGCTCCAAATTTGAGTCTTGAATGCATTCATGTGTCATCAATGTAAGGTAACAAACTTTTGATTTAATTCCTATTTTAATTTTAATACAACAGTCAACTTTGGTAGTTTCATTTATTTGCCAAATTGTAATATTGCATTAATTTCACACAATTGTCACTTCTTCATTCATGGGATATCATGATTGGTTTTCAACCTTATTTAAGTTTACATTTGTTATCTTTTATTCATATTATGAAATTTTTCTAATCCTTGTTCAACTAGATCTTCAAATTTTTAGTTATGTGTCATATGCTAGGAGATTTAAGCTAATTTGATCAAGCCACATGGAGAAATTTTAGGCCTGTGAGAACATGAAATTTTGGAGCCATGGCATATTGTAATATTAGAACCATGAATGTCTTAGAAAGATCTAGGTAATGAAATTATGACAAATGGTGTGATCTCAGAGATTTTTAGGTTTAGAGACATAGGGTCACAGGAGCATTAAACTCTTTACTTTTATTTTAATACTTTTAAAGTTATATTTAGATAAAAATGTGCCCAGTGGTACCCATTCAGACCATGGAAGATCAAAACCATTATACTATATACCATTATACCATGATAATCATTATGAGGTTCTATTTGATGAAAATCTACCAAGTTTCAAATGCTCATAACTATGAAAGCTTGGGACCATTAGATTTTGGGATCTCAGGCCTATGAGAGTGATTGCTAATTCTATAAAGTTTCCATGTTATTAGGTTCATGATAACATGCCACATTGTATGTTTTTAGATCTTAGTCACTCTAATCATTTTAAATTTTATTTAAACTTTGAGGGATCTGTGTATCACCATAATGCCACCTATTAATGTTTAAACTATTGTGATCATTTGAATACTTCAAATTTTTTGAAAAAGCTAAAAGTTTTATGTGTCATGATAAGAGAACCTATCACGATCCTATGAAATAAAGGTGAGGCCTGATCATTTATAAATAAAATATCTTTAGTTGATGGTCCTATGATCATATAAAACACATAATATCACTAAGACAATATATATTAGATATTTTAGTCGTTAAATCAAATAGTCAATTCTGAAAAGAACTTATGAAAACCAAATATTTAAAATAAATTAAAGTGATCATTCAATCTTTGATTTTCATGATTCATGTTTCTATAAATTTGGACCCATGTAAATAAGCTTAGACTTTGCATTAAGAACATCATATTATAGATTTATATGGTTTGTTCCCCCACCCCAAATAGAAGTTTTTAATAACTATGGGTCCTTGTTTGAAATTTTAAAATGGTGTGGGTGTTTGTGTGTGTGTGTTAGGGAATCAAAAATTCCCCCAAATCCCAAATACAATAGACCTCAAGATAAAATGAACCCTTTGGACCATTCTCCATCCCTCATGTTGCTTGACAATACATGTGAACATCTAGATTTTAGTTGAATATAAATATGTATTGGACAAGTAGTAAATAAATTAAAACTTTTCATGAAGAGATCGATAAAATAATTTAATTTGTAATAAATTGATAAAAATTATCAGGAAGAAGATACTTTAAAGTTGAACTAAATAGAGATAAGGAACATAACCAGAATTTGGTTAAATAATAGAAAGATAAATGACATAATTTTTTTTAATAATATTGTAAGAGAAAAAACATCAATAAATTTAATAAATATCAATAAAAATAATAATATTTATATTCATACACCACATAACAAAAATAAAATGTCATAAAACATAATAAAATTATGAATATTTGACAAAGATATGAAGCATTAGAAAGAACACTTGTTTGTGCTATACTAATATTAGAAGAGTCACAATATTAGTAATGAGAGGGTGATTCTATTTAAATTCATCATAAAACTAAGGGAATATGCTCTTAAATTGTATATGAAAACATATTCCATCCATGTAACTACATAGGTCGATGTATAGAAGGAATTTAAATGATATTTTCACTACCTCCAAATTATGAATGAAAGTTTCAGTAACATGAGAGATTTGATATAGAATGAGAAAAAGATATTTAAAACTAATAATAAAAGGTCCAAATTAATAGTGCATAAATTAGAGGAATCATTAAAAAATAAATATTTAAATGTCTTATTTACATACTAATCCCATGCCTCTACATTAATATGAATGGGAAAATATTTATTAATATATATGTAATTTGAGTAGTATGAGTTTGATATAAAACAGAGAACCATCTAGTATAATCTCTATTCCTAGACAAATCAAACAACCTTTGATATTAGCTAACAATGAGAATAATTAAATGAAAACTAAATGAATATAAATAAAAAAAATTATACCTCAAATTTACATACAAGGGACCCCTTTGTGATATATATTACTTCAAATATGTTTGATGCCTTGGATTTTTTATTGCTTTAATATGTGTTGTTAAAAATTAAAAACACTTATGTTATAGTTGATGGATTGATTATCAAGCTAGAATCACTATGATATTTTAAACCTTAAATATTTAAATATTCATAGACATATTGCATAGAAGTGTGATCCATTGAGAAAGAGAGTATCATTATTAACTACTATGGTGAGTGAGGTATTTGGATTTGAAGTTATCAAGGAATTATATGATACTGATCAATATTTTGGTAAGGTAGTTGACCACTATAGGAATCCATTAATAGGTGGGATATATATTGTTCATGGTGATTATATTATACAAGAATTTTATCCCTTTAAAGGGAAACAATTATACATTCTAGTTGGGTCTCTACAAGATAATATAATAAGAGAATTACATAGTGGCAGTTTGGCTTGACATTTTGGTAAGATAGAAATAATAGCTTTGTTGGAGAAAAAGTAATTTTAGCCAAAGATGAATAGAAATGTGACAATGTATGTTTCAAAGTGTGGGATATGTGAGGTGGCTAAAGGACATGTAAAAAATACTATACTATACATGCCATTACCAAATCTAAGATAATCATGGATAGATTTGAGTAATAATTTTGTGTTTCAATTATCAAGCACATAAAGAGGTAATAATTCATTTTTTGTTTTTGTAGACTAATTTTCTAAAATGGTTCATTTCATTACATGTAATAAAACCAATAATAATATTAGAGTTACAGAATTATTTTTTAAGGATATTGTGAGTTTTCATGGTGTTCCAAAGACTATTACTTCAGATAGGGACACAAAAATTCTAAGTCATTTTTAGAGGACTTTGTGGAATAATATGGGTAATAAGATAAAATTTATTTGTGCATATGACCTGAAAATAGATGGAAAAATAGAAGTTTTGAATAGGATCTTAGTAAATTTGTTGAGATGCATAGTGGGAGAGAAGCCCAAGCAATAGGTCTTGGCTTTACCACAAGTTGAGTTTACATATAATAGTTCAGTGAATAGATAAATAAGAGAGTCATCATTTTAGTTTGTTTATGTAATAAATTCTATGTGTATTTTATATTTGGTATAATTATCAATTATAGATTAAATTGGTGGTGATGTAGAAGCATTTGTAAAACATATGCAATAATTGTATGGAGTAAGAAGAAAGTTACAACAAAGTAAATAAAAATATAAGGCATCAATAGATGTTAGAATAATACCCAAGTAATTTTAAGAAAGAGAGTTGGTAATGGTTTACTAGAGAAAATAATATTTCCAAAAGAAACATACAATAAGTTGAAGTACAAGAAAATTGGTCCACGTGGAATTGTGAAGAAAATCAATGTAAATGCTTATGAGGTGAGTTTACCATAGATTTTTGATATATATCTAGTATTTAATGTTTAATATTTATATGAATTTCATGGATAATATGGTGAAGGTGATGAATATGAAAAATTAAATTGGCAACAATAGGTTCCAAAGAAGAAAAAATAAAAGATAGTGTAAGTTTTGGATATGAAGATAGTGAGGACAAGGTAAGGAAATTATAACATGTATTAGGTCTAGTGGGAAGGATTGTAGTAATAAGACAATACTTAGATTATAAAATAAGAAATATATAATATTGAAAAATAAAAATGGTAGTAGTATAATCAGGGCAACTCGTAAGAGCTAAGTTGTTTTCAACTAGAGGAGAATGATGTAGAAAAAATAGGCCAACTTTTGGAGGCCATAAATTTTGATCCATAGCTTCATTTGAGCTCTTCCACATTCCAAAATGACTATCTAAAAAAATTATTGATTCCCTTAGCCACACTTTCTACTTAAAGGTGTTTTTAATATTTTTTAGGGGCCAAACATGACCATTTGAGGGTCTAAAATTGTAATAAATTGATTTATTCAAAAAATTTATATTTTTAGAAATTATATATTTTTATGACTATACATGAACTTCAGTTGAAATTATCTCAATAAGATAATTTTAGTGTTTAGATTATTTTAATATATTTTTAGAGTTGTACATATTTGTATGTGAAACTTACTAAAAATAGTAGATGCTAAAGATAGAAGTTTTTTTAGATTTTAGTTCTTTTTAAAAATTTCATGTCAACTATATTTCCAAGTGGATGCTTATTTAATTATGGTTTGGTTTTGTAATTATTTGAATTAATTCAATACAAATCAATTCAGATATTATTTTAGATCTTGGCTTATTGGTAATTTTATTTTCTTGATAGTTTTTGGTTTATTAAGGTGAATCTCTCAATTATAGAGGTTGATTGATTGAATGGATGGATATGATTTATCCATGTGAGATGAATATATATTGTTACTATTAAATGATAATATTGGGTGGTTGATTTATGAATAGAAAATTGTTTAGTTTATTATAGGAAGGATGGTGGAAGACTCAAGGAAGACTAGAGTGTTCTAGAGGTGTGTTAGGGGATTCTATATGGAGGTTAGGATAATAAATGAAGATTATATTTATATTAGTGATGAAATTATAGGAAATTTAGTGGTGGTAGTTAAATTTAGGTGAAAATTAATTTTGAATTCCTAATATATTTTAAAATATTTGTTAAAGGTCAAATAAAATGTTAAGAGCATGCTATTTAAGTTATTAATTGATGTGAAGGGTAATGTAGAAAGAATATGTTGAGTTAGTGTAGGATAATGTTAAGGGGATATAATTAATATATTAGGATAAATATATGTAATGATATAAAAATTAATTAATAATAAAATTTAGTAGTGATTTATAAATAATTAAATATTATATGCATACAAATACATTTGAAGAAACACTAGGGATAGAATTATGGTTATATGCTCAATCATAGAGATGTGACATAAATAGATCATTAAAAGATAATGTATAAATACTAAGTTGGAATTAATAGCAAGGTTAAAATAAAACATATAGATGAAATGTGATGATTTTATTTCCCCACACATTAATAACTACCCACTATGGGGAAGAATATGGTGTATCATTTGTTATGAAAAAGGAAACTTTAGGATATAATATCCCCATAGTGACATTGGTGAAAAGAGAATCAATCATAAGAACAATGAAGACACCTATGGGAATTTATCCTCACATTAAAAACTCATATATGGTTATAGGATATATTTTTTAATCTATGAAGTATATTATCAGTGTCCTTGACATTTATTCACAATGAGGGAAGTGGACTTACCCATGAATCAAATGATGTATTTCACTAAATTTTTTAATTTTAATCCCTACAATCATACATTCCATAACATAGACACACTAATGTATGTAAAATATACCATTTAGAGAAGATCATTAATAGTTCAATAAAATACATCACCAAAAATACCTATGAACAACCCTAATATATTGCATCTTAGTCAACAGTACCAAACACCTATTGAAATTTAATATTTTCAATCCAAAAATGCCCAATCATGTTATTAATGTAATAACCAATGAGGTTATAGTGGAGATGGCCAATCTAGATATAAAGTAATACCATGGATGAAGAATAAAGTAGTACGAAGGGAGAGGGCACAATCAAAATTATAACAAAGTTTATAACTAGGAGAGACCTCCAATAGAATGTTACAAATGTAAAAAATTGAGGCATATTGATAAAGTGCACATTGAATGTCAATATATGGAGTGAAGATTCTATCATGAAAAATAAACACATGAATGACTCTCATGCCATAATGTGAAAAATTTTCTATAAGAATGGTGTAATGAAGACTAACGAGTTATCAGAATCTCCCCAAAGAAAATGGGAAAAACATTTGAGAAAATAAAGGGACATGATGTAAATGGGTGGTGTAATGAGGTTCATCAAGACATAAGATATTATAATATTGAATATGAAAAATAAAATCCATTAAAACATACATTTATTTCCAAAAAAATAAATAATGTTGATAGATGGTGAAAAATATAAGGAGAGACCAATGAAGAAGGATCTCAATATTATTAATGATGGGTCAAACCCACCAATGGCAATAACCACTGACAATGAAATGAAATCAAAGAAAGGAAAAACTTAGCTATTGATTATAAATAATAATAAAAAATAGATAATTCAAGGGATAAATCTAATATAAATTAACACAACCAAATAGTGGAGAAAAACAAAATAAAGATCAACTCAAATTGACCTAATTTGATGAGGACATCAAGGATTTAAAATGAATGATGAAACTATTTAAGAATTGGGATTTGGTAACTTAATTAATGTAGTTTTGTAAATACTAGAATAAGTCTACAAGAAAATTTAGAGTAGAAGGGATTGATAAAAACCAAAAAGAAAAATAAAAAGCGTGTATTTGGAACAAATAAAAAGTGGAAGAAAACTTTTATTTTATTTATTATAAAAATATATGGCCACAATGCAAGGAATACATTATTTTATCTTGGTACAATTACCAATATATTATTGCTTATCACATCAGAGAAACTTGGTAAACCATAGCTACATGCCACAACTTATAATATTTCAATAACTGATAGCACATGATGATTGCCAATTATAACATTAAGATATGTAAAAGTTAACTTAATGGCAATATAAATAAATGTAGAATTTGAATTGGTTAACATGTAAGATACCCTAACCTTATTTAACTTGGAATGGTTTATTGATTACAATGTTTGATTAAACTCTAAGGAGTAATATATTATATTTAAATGAAATGGCTTGGTAGTCCAATTTCCATTAGAAATAGGACTGGTATTTGTATGGTCAGGGGAGTTTTGGTTGGATGATAATAAAAGTTATTTTCATGACCTCACCAATGTATACACACTAAATAAAGTTCAAAATATAGAATATTGTCATGATCTAGATGATGAAAGGAAAAATTAATTTAACATAAACATATGGAAACAACCTAAGATAGTGATATTGAAGAGTAGATGTATGGTGAGTCATAAAAAATAATAAAAAATGTATCTTACATAAGAAAAATAATTTGTAAGGGGAAAAATAATACCTCATTACATAATCCATTGCCAAAGAGTAGAAAATATTTCCACATAGAACTATCTTCCATTGCCAAATTACCAAAAATTACTAAAATTAGGATTGTTGAAGATTACCTATAGTAGATGATAAGAATATTTCCCCAGTACAAAATATGGATATAGGCCATCAATGACAAACTAAATATAACTATCATAAAGTGGTGAAATACCCATAAATAAATCATATGAAGACACAAAACATTTATCATATTACTTAATACAAGGTTTATTAAATAAAATAGTTATTTATTTAAAATTAAAAAACTATGGGGAATAAAAAACTCACGGACAAACTTTGAAAATTTTGAAAAGGTATAGACTAATTATGAAAAACATTATAAGCATTTGTGGGCACATTTATTTTACAATATATTTAATACATTTCAAAATATTTTGGATATACATCAAGAGATGTTAAGAGGAACTAATAGATATGAGCATATAAAAATGGATTGTTTAGAGCATTCAATTTTTGAGATCTAGATAATAGGTTCTATCAAGCATTATGGAAGATAATAATATTCCTATTCATGTAAGACTGCACCATAGAAAGTTTGTTTATAAAAATAAAAATAGAGTAATTAGTATTAGGAAACATGGATTATTAGGAGAAAATCAATAAAGCCATAAGAGATTTATGAAATAATGAAAAAATAAATAATAAATTAAAAGAAAATGAGAGTATGGTATATTGCCAAAAAATAATAAAACAAGAGGAGGATGAAAAATTAGAAAACATAAATATATAAATTGAGTAAGGACAAAGACAACTATTTCATACCATGAAGGAGAAGACACAATATCTTTATTACCCTCTTAAAATTAGAGTGGAAAATATACCTACAAAAGGCAATCCCAAAGTGGCAAAACTAGTAAATTATTACATAGAAGAAGTGAAAAAATAGAAGAATTACTAAGGAAAATTGAGCATTTATTTCAAAGAGCACTCATAGAGCTAAAATGAATAAAATAACAAGTTATGATTATGAAAATATAATTAAAATAGATATAAAACGTTTGAAAAAATTACCATACATTTTGAATCCCAAATTCAAGGCTAAAGTAAAAACTAGCTAGATAAGATGCTATCTGGTGGAGTAATATACCATGTCAAGTCCTATGGTGATTCAAAATAAGAAACCTAGAGAAATGTAAATTTGTGTTGACTATAGAGATTTGAATAAGGCATATTTTGATGATCCTTTCTAAACAACATTTACCGAAGATCTATTTGAAAGCTTTCTAGGATGAAAGAACTATTCCTTTATTCATGGGTTCTCTAGATATCATTAGGTATGAATGGTGCTTGAATATCAACCAAAGACTACATTTTCCATGGAATTATAATATTTCATGTGTAAATTTATGCCCTTTGGATTTAAAATTGAACTATTTATATTCACTAAAGTAATGGTGAATACATTTAGATATTTTATACATTATTTAATTATAATCATATATTGATGACTAAATAATGTATGGATTAATTAGAGAATATGTCAAAGCATTATGGTTGATGTTCAAAAGATGTTGACAATTTAAAATTTATCTCAATATCAAGTAATACATTTTTTTCACACCATTTGGTCCTTCACTAGGATATACAATATTTAAAGGGGCCTTGATGATAGATTCACTCAAAACATCAATTGTCATAAACCAATAAATAATTGGATTGTATTAAATATTACTATTGATTTATAAAAAAATAGAAACCATAAGTGCACAAATATAATATTTACTGAATAAGAGGCATAACCAAACTTTGGATTGGTTAAAACATTATCAACCATCCTTTGAAAATTAGAAAAATAATATTGTGGATGCCCTAATACTAGTCTTTATGGATTAGGAAATCCTAGTCCATGTTCATGTTGATTCATATAGATTATGGATAGGATCAGAGTTATCATAACCACATAAAAACATAGATTATCCAATTTCTTTTATAATGAAATTGGTAATGGCAGAAAAAAATATTCTATCATAGATTTAAAGGCACTAGATATGGTGTATGAAGTGCATAAATTTGGACTTAATTTTTTTCCAACCTCATTTATATTATTTATAGATCATGATCCACTCAATTATTATATCAATAGACTAGTGATACAAGAAATAATTTAGTGTTGGATAATGTTATTCTAAGAATATAACTTTAGAATTATTGAAAATTTTATAAAAATAAGTAATCAACCTAAATATCCATATAGAATCAGTATAAGAGATGACATAGGATAAATTGAGGATGATTTTCCTAGAGTTGACATCTTTTTTGTGGAATTAATTCCCAAATATATAGAAAGTTTTGTATATTTCCTTTCTATAAAATAGTTTTTAGAAGAGTATAACACATTAAAAAGAAAAATATTAATGATCCAAGCATTTTCATTTAAGCTAGTTTATGGAGCATTGTATAACAATGATAGGGATGAAGTGTTGTGTAGAGAATAATTACTCCACAAGTGAAATAATATGCTAAGATAATCCCATGATGGATTTTAAAGAGTGAACAAGTATAGATAAATTACATGTAATAAAATATTATTAGTAGTCTTAAGGTGGTCAATACTCTTTAAAGATACACAATAATGTGTAATAAGTTATGAAATATGCCAAAGAGTGGGAAAATGAAGTGTTAGATATGAGATGCCCTTTAACCTAGTGTTATCAGTATAACCATTCAATAAATGTTTCATTTATTTTATAGGACTTATTAAAGTAGTGACATGAAATACAAATGCAATATTCATTATTACCATAATTGAATACTTGACAAGATGAGTAGAAGCAATTCCAACAAATAATTGTACAATAAATACTACCACAAAGTTCCTCTATGAAATCATAATCACATGGTTTAGATGACCATTAATTATAATGAGTGTTTAGGGTAATAATTTCATCAAAAATGCAATTATATAATTTCTTAATAACTTTCTTATCCATCATAATAGGATTACATCTTACCACCCTCAAGCAAATGACATTGTTGAGGTGTTTAACAAGGTAATAGAAAATTATTGAATTTTTTTATAATATAAATATTTGGGATTAGTATACTAAGATATTGACAATCCTATGGACTTAACATTGTACCTATAAAATGTTGAATGATTATTTCCCATTTTAGTTAGTATATGCATTAGAAGAGGTAGTAATAATGGAGTATATACTACTATGTTTGAGAATTTTAGTAACATTTAAAATGAATGATAAGGGTTCTCTTCATGTGAGATTGATGGAACTAGAAAAATGGATGAGAAAATATTCTTGGTATATTATAACCAATTTAAAGAGAGAATATGACAAAAGCATTTACATGATAGAAACATTAAGGATAAGTAGTTTTAGGTTGAAGATAGAGTCCTAATATATGATAGAAAATGTAATAATCTAGGAAAGTTATAGATAATATGGATTGGATCCATTATAGTTTAGTATATATTATATTTAGTATAAATAAAATTAAGAACATTTGTTAGTTTTCTCATAAAATGGTTTTTAATTGGAGCCAAATTGAAACCCTACATTGCATTCAACTATGATGAATAACAATGAAAAATAGTAAAGGAACTTATAATGTGATATTATCTTTATATCTAATCAATTTAAGTGAGGGTACTAAGGTATCTTATCCTAGATGTTTATGTACTAGCTTGTTGATCATATTAACTCCATATTAGGTTGGCATTATCCTTCTATATGGGCAAATCGAGTGAAGATATTATGGTATCTTGCACCAAATGTCTAGGCATGTGGTTGTTGATCATTTTAAAAACCCCTCCCTAGTGGGAAAATAGGAAGAGTAGGAGATATGGAGAAGGGGTGATGAGAAGAAAATAATGAAAAAGGCATAAATGTTTTTTGGAAATCAATGGGAAAATAAAAAATCAAATTTGGAAAAAATGGAAAAAATAGTTTGAAAAAATAGATATGTAGAACAAAACAATTTTGAAACCAAAAATTGAAAAAAGAAAGAAAAAGTTAGAACCTTAAATAAATATATATCTGTAAAAGAGTAAATAATAATTCATATATGAATCGAATCAATTTTAGAAAAAAAATTAGAGTATCGGTAAAGAAATAAGGATCATGGAAATACAATAAAATAGTTGAGTTTGTTTATGTATAATGATATATTATGTGAGTTATTATGTAAATTATAAATAAAAACTAAATAAAACTTAGTAGTTGATGGAAACTAAAAACACATTTCATAAAATTTGGAAAGGGTCATGATATCATAAGGATAAGATCTAGATAAATTGAAAATGTAATTAAAAAACAAATAAAGTGAAATATAAAAATTGATTAAAATCATAAATGCCATTAAATATACATAAACATTGCATGATTAAAAAAAATATGAGATGCATTATAAAAAAATGGGTTTTTAATGGAAAACCCCAAACAATATTTTAAGTAAATACACTTTAATGAAATCTTACATGAAGCATTCAAGACACTATTTCAGCTCAATTTTTTTGACACATAAGTTTAACAATGGAAATACCTCAATTCATAATGGTAGAATAGGGAAAGTAGCCTAGATTAAAAAATCATTCAATAAAGTTTAAAAATATAGATCCAAAGGGTGTATTTTTTAGTGTTCCCTCTCTAGTAACTCACATAGAAAACATCAATGGTACATTCATTCCCACATGGTAGAAATAAAACATAAGATTTTAGATCCTGAGAGACAAATGATGATGCAGCTAAATATAAGAACACAATAATTGGAATATAAATATGATTATGAAATAATTCTAAATATGAAATTAGATGTTTGGAGATATTTTTTCTATTTATACTAATATAAAGTGCCTCAAATATACTCCTCATTTGATCCCATGAAGATATTTTATATCTAGACCAATCCTACCAGATTACATCACTGTCGTCTATATTGTGATTGGACTAATTTGTAAATGGCATAGCATTCATATGTATGATGGGAAGAAATTTGTCAATAAAAATTTCTAACCTTAATCACAAACACAATATTCAATCATTAATCTCTTTCCATTTACAAAATTAAGGACTCTAAAGTTCACCTCATTACTATGGTAGTTTCTTTGAATGTATACTACATAAATAGATAAGATTAAACAACCATTAAAATCATCCATATTTAATTTTATATGAGTCCTATTAGCCTGTAATATGATTTGGCTACTACACTCTATGGAAAATACCTAGAGCACCCTTGCAAAATCAATAATTGTACAAATGTTTCTATTATGACATGCTTATGTTAGTCTTATCCATGTATTTCATGCACACTATTTTATGTCCTTGAGTATTAATTCAATGGGGCTCAAATACCTCCATAGGATCTCATATAAAGTATGTGTTATAAGGCATACCTATAGTACATGAGGTAGTAGACTTTCTTGCATGTGAAAAAGTCATAAAAAATGGTATCCACTATATCCCATATATCTAAATAAATAATTAAAAAATAATACACATAAGTCAATTTTATAGTAGATATAAATAATTCCTACATAGATTTTGTACTATGAAAACTTCATGACTTCCACATCTCCACTATGAGATTAGTGATGATCATATTTAGATAGTCATAATTGGACATAGGATTCTACTATCAGTCCTTAGATATAATATTTTATAAGTTATTCAAGTGTTTGTATGCAACCAATGGAAAAATAAGAAAAAACTAAAATAGATAAACCAATTTACAAGAGGAAGCTATATGTACATCATAAAAAAATCCTAATGTGAATAAATCCTCACATATAAAAGGAGGAACTATAAGACAAGATCTTTTTTAGAATAGGAAGAGGAGTAGAATACATAATTTATAGTAAAGGTTTCCATTAATAGTGAGGAGTTATGAGCCAAATATATGGTATCAAATGGTTACCCCTCATATTATTTAAGGCCAAATGTATCAAAATAAGGTAGGGGACCACCACAAAGTGAAAAAGAATAATTCAGACAGAATAAGATCAAGGAGAGTTTACCACATAATCATAATAAATAATTCAAAAATTATTATATAATAGTTTGTATAAAATACAAATATGTCCTTAAATGTAGCCAATACAAAAAGGAAAGAAAAATAAAAAGTGGTTGAGTAAAAGGGAAAAAGAGACTCTAGTAACATATTTAGAGATAAAATCATTAGATGAAGGGGACTAGGAGGAAACTTAGAAAAATGAAGAGTGAAAGGCCACTACATAAGTGTCATGTCATGCCTTGACTTAAAATAGAAGGATTTCGTGAAATATTAACCTCATCCTCATGATTTTGCCTTCACATGTGTGTGTGTGTGTGTGTGAGTTATGGATATTCAATGTAGTTATGACTATGACATATAAAAGGTTTAGTACAATTGATATTCAATCATGGAAAATTATTATCCATATGTGCTTTTCATTTTGTTTTACTATAATTTGGGTGCCAATTTTTCATCGATGAGCTCCATTGGTAGTTATTGATGTGGTTGGAGATATGTTGTTTTTGGTGGTTGGTCATAAATGTCATATTACCTTCCTTCATTTTGAAGGACTTTAGCATTGATGAATGGAAAGATGGAGGTGATAACCACATATGGATTATAAAATTGATTTACATATTTAGTGATTTGGATATGTTGTGTTCTCTTTTCATGGTGGTTACTATCACGTATACTTCGATTGTGCGTACAATCCTAATTGATATTCTATATTGGGTACTTCACATTATGTGAAATGTGCTACCTCCATTATGATTTCCAAGCATTGAAATAGGTGTATTTAGTAACAATTATAATCATGAATCAAATTCTTCTAATTTTCAATGAGATTTATCAAGAAATGCATTTATCCCTCATGCAGTAAAATTGGTAAGGAATCCTTTTATGATTCTTTAATTAATCCCAAAGCAATTATGTCATAATATTAAATATTGGTTTTCTGTTGATTCAATGACTTAAGTTTTTTATAAATTAATGTAATAAATATTATAAAAATATTTATTGACATAAAATGGTAAACGTTTTAACTTACCCTAAATATGTTGTAAAGTTTTGGTATATACCATTATGTTTTCTAGACTTTGG